>JAQRGA010000747.1:0-12072 GCA_029237695.1 Conchocele bisecta | reverse complement strand
TGCATTGTTTTTATGGCCTTAACCTTCCCCAGCCCCTTGAATACACTAGTACTGTAAGGAAATGATCCTTACAATTTTCAAAAAGGGTGAAAAATTCAAAGCAAGTAACTATAGGCCGGTCTCTCTGACATGTATTGCATGCAAACTACTCGAACACATAGTAGTTAGCAACATTCTGGACCATTTGGATAAATATAAAATTCTTGTAGACAACCAACACGGTTTCCGTGCCCGCCGTTCATGCGAAACCCAGCTTGTATTGTTTGTTAATGATCTTGTGCAGCACATACAGAAAGGCCAGGTTGACATAGCAATTATGGATTTCAGCAAGGCATTTGATGTTGTCGATCATGACAGACTATTGCACAAGGCATCATATTATGGCATACGGGGGCACGGGAACCAGTGGATAAAAGCTTTTCTTAGTAACCGGACTCAACAGGTGGTAGTAGATGGTGCAATCTCCACAAAAGCAGATGTACAGTCGGGCGTTCCTCAGGGATCAGTTTTGGGGCCTCTTCTGTTTCTGCTCTACATAAATGACCTACCTGAAGCTATCAGCTCAAATGTCAGACTATTTGCTGATGACTGTGTGGTTTACAGACAAATTAAATCCCAGTCGGACAGTGCACAGCTTCAGGAAGATTTGGACAAGTTATCATTATGGGAGCGGAAAATGGAGGATGTCCTTCAACATTGATAAATGCCACATAATGCATGTTTCAAGGTCCAGAAATGTCTCTAAGACCACATACTACCTCCAAAATCAACCTCTATCAACAGTCAAGCAAGCTACCTATTTGGGTGTGGAGTTAACAGCAGATTTATCTTGGTCTCCCCATATTAACAAAATAACAGGTAAAGCCAGCCAATCTCTGGGTTTTCTGAAACGAAACCTACACTCAGCCAAGCCAGAAACTAAACAAGCTGCCTATACTTCCATTGTCAGGCCGACATTAGAATACAGCTCATCGGCCTGGGATCCATATACCCAGAAAGATACCCAAAAGCTAGAGAAAGTACAGCGACGGGCAGCGAGGTTTGTCACTAACAATTATGACAAAAGCCCGGGCACGGTCACTAACATAATGTCGGACTTACAGTGGAAGTCATTACAGTCTAGACGGCAAAATAGCCGCCTCTCACTTTTTTACAAAATTGTTCACAATCACGTCGATATATCCCCAAATTTGTACTTAACTCCACACACCAGACAATCCAGACACTATCACCAATTTGCCTATCAAATTCCTACAATTTCAGTCGACTACCATAAATACTCATTTTTCCCACGAACCGTCATTGTGTGGAATACACTCCCTGCCAATGTAGTCAGTGCTGACACGATCTTAGGATTTAAGTCAGCGCTGGCTGCACTGTCACTCCCATAAGTTGACACTCTGCTTTTATCTTTTAACCATTAATATCACATCTTCTCAATATCATATTGTACAGGTGCATTATAGGCTTTTAATTAGTTCTTGCATATCATTTTTAGGACTGCACAATCTTATCTCTTGCCATGTCCACCAAGGTGGACTGAGTAGCTTTGGTGGCATGGCATTCACTGTACTAACCCCCACGCATTGCCATAATAGTCGGTAAACGACTGTTTGCAATTATTATAAAAGAAGAAGAAGAAGAATTTGATCAGATTTATTACCCTTTTTTGACTGCAAATACTTTATTAATAAGCACATTCACAGTGATGCATATTTTGGGTGATGAACTACAGAACTGCTAAATAAGCCATACCATTCACATCCTGCCGTGTGAATCACAACAGAATGAAATGTAATGGCCTTTGTTGACTGTTGACATGGATTGACACTTCTGTGCAGGTCACGTGACCACCTTTATTGGACCAGTTTGTGCTGGATCATCTTTACCATGGTGCCATACATACATATGTTGGTAGCTCAACCCTCCCCCTAAGTATTTGCATAGGTGATCATATCTCGGACGTCATAATATCTACATTATTCTAATTATTTGTTCCGCAGTGCTCACAAAGTTTTGTGACCGCTATTATTTGACTGACAACTCACGCAGTCTTTCTGTTTGGCGGTCACTCATTAAATGAATGTTTATCTTCACAACTTTACACTTACCTGATGTATTCTGACATGCACAATCATCTGGACATCTGACCGTCACGATATCTTAGCTATCTACGCTGTATTTTTAATATAAAGCCTAAACACGTAACTTTCAAATCCAAGATGGCGGAAACTTGACAGTCAACGCTTGGCTGACTGTCAGATTTCCTGGCTACCGATTGGCTGACTGTCAGATCCAGTGTCTATATAAGGAATGACGCAACACAGATTCTCACTTCGGTCACTTCGGTCACAAAGAGCAGATCAACGCTCAAATGTAGAACTTTCACTTTCACTAAAACTTCGTTCGGTCATTAGTTGTTGTTGTTGTTGTAGATTCTTCCAGCCACTAACATTTCGGCTACTGCTAGTACTACAGTGTAATGCCATCCTGACAAAACAATCGTGATAGAAATAATAAAGAAACTGAAACTTGTATCTTGTTTAGTCTACTCTAAACTGCCAACCAGGGTTTAGCTGCTAGCCTAACAATTGGTGTCAAAGAAGTGGATGAAGTAACTTCATCCAGTGATAGAACCCACCTGGAACTGTATCAGTGTATGGAACTGCATTAAGAAAAAAAAAAAATTCTACTGTATACATCATAACAATTAATTCGCATAAGTAGATGAACAGTTGTATTGTATTAATACACTTACTGTATTGCTACAGAAGCAGATGAAATCCAGAATAAAGACAGTGTCTAAAAATAAAACCCACAAAACAAAAACAGTCACACCAGCAACAAATTGCAACAGAAACTTTTATTAACAACCCAAGTGTAATGATTATACTGGAAACAAATTGCAACATAAAGTTTTAGTTACAAAGTGGCGATATTTGATGTTTACAACCGTATAATGATAAATAATTAAATAAATCAGTGTTTTATTGTGAAAGTGGACATCAAGTGGGAAAAAAAACAACAAGTAACACATATGTCAAGTTCTATTCCCGAAGCCCAGCGTCATGAGAACAGTGGACAGTCTGAACAACAGCAGATAATTGGATCGATAGGCCTACATTAGATGAATATTACCTGTACCTTGGTGTACCATTTGATAATAGAGAAATGTCACACTCTGGATCAAACTCACCTTTGTTTGACTATCACAACGCAGTCAATGATATCGACCATGGACCTACTATCAAACCAGAACCATTCGATGGGAACTCAGATTGGGAAGCCTTCTTCGCCCATTTTGCCATCTGCACCGAACTTGTGAAATGGAATCAACGGACCAGGACATTAGTACTTCAGACATGCATGCATGGAGAAGCATGTGTGTTTCTGCTCTCTCTCTCCAAAGAAGAAAGAAGTTCATACAGCACTTTAGTGGATAAATTTAGCAGCCGAATTGGATACGCCAACAATGAGAGCATGTGGCTAGAATCTTTTAACGGCAGACAACGGAAACCTGGGGAGTGTATAGCAGCATGTGCTGATGACATTCATAGGTTAGTCAGGAGAGCATATCCTGCACTGAATTGCGCTGCACATGAAATTGTATCACTTCACCAGCTTTACAAATCTCTTTCCAAAAGAATGCGATACCAGTGTGCAATATCCCATTGCACATCCATGGACATGGTGGTGAAAATTGTCACAACGTATGAGAGCATCATGGGACCTGATATTGAACAATACAGTGCAGTCACCGGAATACCGAATGGGAGTGACCGGAGTCAAACAGACAATGACGTGCCGCAAACGATGTCCTACAGGCCGCGGCGTCGAGACATTGTTTGGGACATGGAGTTCCTCTAGAGAAAATAATATAAAAAAAAGAAAAGAAAAGGAAAATGAAGAAAAAAAAACAATAAAAATCGCAAAACTAACTTTTCGATAAACTGGACAACTGCTTTGAACTAAATAGATATATTGGACTTACTATGAGACAATCAATAACTGTGAGTGCATATAATCCACATACTGAAATTAAGCGATCAGTTACTACTTCTAATTATAATGTAGGAGACAGTATCTGCTGAAGACTTGTTTATAAAAATTGTTGATGACCATCAATGACAATAGTATTACTGGTATAATTAAATTGTCGGAATTCCTGAGCAAGGTGTAACTAACTAGATCTAGGTCGTGATAGTCAGCGCTATTTAGTACCGGTACTACATTTATTGAAGAGTGCAGAGTTGAATTAACGGAGGATTTAGATGGCTTTATACGGAGAGATGTCGATTGTGAAATACAGGAACACATAAAAAAAAAACATGTTAAATGGGAACGCGTTGTGTAAACGCATGTGATATGGATAGAGTCTAGTGCCGTTGCGACGATGATATTGGTTGGGCTCGAGGCTGATCAGCGAAATCATTATCTAATCAAATATGATATCTGTGTAGGGACTGGCCTGATCAACCGGTTGCTTACGAACGATGTATTGCGTCTAGAGGCGAGAACGTTAGGTTAGTGGTTGTGGTATAGTCATCAACAGGTATTTAATTGACCGGTGGCCGGGACTGCCATAGCCACTTCCGTGCGCCATGATTTATATGTTAATTACTATTGGAGGAGTACCGTCGGCATGATATGGCTGGAAGACTAGACTATTTTGTAGAAAATTTTTGTTCCTGTGATGTCGAGGTGTCAGCAGCTATGGTTGCATGCTGATTTTTGATGTCTCCGTCTACCCGTGGATTTATGTAAACTACCACACCGTGAAGACCGATAGCCTGGCTGAACTACCAAGTTGATGTGTATCTTGAATGGCCACCAAGATACTACTAACGGGAACTTGCAAAGGACAAACTAAGTAAAACCACAGGAACTGTGCTCACAGTAATTATACCTTTATTGAAGATTCAAGTACATGTTAGAATGTATTGTCAACCGTCATAATAGCATGCATAGTAGTATACGGTATTTCTTATCTAAAGTATTGTTTAACAGATACAGTGTAACTGATTGCTAATATTTGGACAACAAATGGAATTGTAACTGTAAATCACCATGCTCAACAGGGCATTGGCAATATGGTATAATATGGAACGTATCCACCGTGTACAACGTGTACATTGGTGAAATGGAAATAACATACACATTTATAATATTCAGAACTAATAATAATTATGTATCTGGTATAGTCGAACAGACAAAACTACTTAATGTCTTTAATGGTGTGAACTATGTATTAGTCTTATGACTTAAGGTGGGGGGAGTGAAGAAGGAAATGATCCTTACAATTTGATCAGATTTATTACCCTTTTTTGACTGCAAATACTTTATTAATAAGCACATTCACAGTGATGCATATTTTGGGTGATGAACTACATAACTGCTAAATAAGCCATACCATTCACATTCTGCCGTGTGAATCACAACAGAATGAAATGTAATGGCCTTTGTTGACTGTTGACATGGATTGACACTTCTGTGCAGGTCACGTGACCACCTTTATTGGACCAGTTTGTGCTGGATCATCTTTACCATGGTGCCATACATACATATGTTGGTAGCTCAACCCTCCCCCTAAGTATTTGCATAGGTGATCATATCTTCGGACGTCATAATATCTACATATTCTAATTATTTGTTCCGCAGTGCTCACAAAGTTTTGTGACCGCTATTATTTGACTGACAACTCACGCAGTCTTTCTGTTTGGCGGTCACTCATTAAATGAATGTTTATCTTCACAACTTTACACTTACCTGATGTATTCTGACATGCACAATCATCTGGACATCTGACCGTCACGATATCTTAGCTATCTACGCTGTATTTTTAATATAAAGCCTAAACACGTAACTTTCAAATCCAAGATGGCGGAAACTTGACAGTCAACGCTTGGCTGACTGTCAGATTTCCTGGCTACCGATTGGCTGACTGTCAGATCCAGTGTCTATATAAGGAATGACGCAACACAGATTCTCACTTCGGTCACTTCGGTCACAAAGAGCAGATCAACGCTCAAATGCAGAACTTTCACTTTCACTAAAACTTCGTTCGGTCATTAGTTGTTGTTGTTGTTGTAGATTCTTCCAGCCACTAACATTTCGGCTACTGCTAGTACTACAGTGTAATGCCATCCTGACAAAACAATCGTGATAGAAATAATAAAGAAACTGAAACTTGTATCTTGTTTAGTCTACTCTAAACTGCCAACCAGGGTTTAGCTGCTAGCCTAACAGTACTGTCACATCCTGTATACGCATGCAGTGTCAATAACGCGGTGCAGTATTCATGTGTGTACCCACGAGCTATTTCGCTCATGTTGATTAATCTTTTTTTGTTTCCAGTTCCTGTGTCGAACAGAAGAGTGACATTCTCTAGATGCAGAGCATAATGCAATAGTATGAAAAAAATATCGCTATCTGGACTCTTTACCCTTATGTAGTCATATCCATGTTCATTGCCATACATTGCATACAGTATTATCCTCGTATCTGTCTCTTCCTGTGTAGATTTCAGACTTTCTATCTCTGTTGAGTTAACATGTCCAGCTTCACACTTCAGTTGATATGCTGTTCCATCGCATATTAATGTGACATTGCGGTTGTTAATTTTGGAAGCAAATACATCTGTGTTCCAAACCTTTAACATGACCTGAACTAACTGCTGTTTGTTTTCATCATTTGCAAGAAATATTTTCCAGTTTTCTGGTTTCTTCGTGCTTTCACCTTTAATTATGAGCTTTTCTCCGCTCCCCCCTTCTTAATCTTTCCATTGATTTGACAGAGTCTGCTTTATACATGTCAGTACTGAATATTACATCGGATTTTCTCGACATTATATCAAACACCTTTTCACTGATTTGTTTGAAATTTCCTGGAACCGTCTTTAAATAATGGAAGCACGCATTATCGTCTTCAATATCCAGTGTTGTTTGGCTAGATGGAACTGGCATATCGTCAACTTCTTTTGTCAGGTAGTGTAAACCTTTAGACTTATTTGTCTTAGCGAGGAATCCATCTGCTGTCCCAATAGCATACGGAACAGGAGTTAACTGGTATGTCATTAGGTGTTTTAGATCGATCTGAATGCCTTCTTCTTGTGATTTCTTGCAAATGATGAAAACAAACAGCAGTTAGTTCAGGTAATGTTAAAGGTTTGGAACACAGATGTATTTGCTTCCAAAATTAACAACCGCAAAGTCACATTAATATGCGATGGAACAGCATATCAACTGAAGTGTGAAGCTGGACATGTTAACTCAACAGAGATAGAAAGTCTGAAATCTACACAGGAAGAGACAGATACGAGGATAATACTGTATGCGATGTATGACAATGAACATGGATATGACTACATAAGGGTAAAGAGTCCAGATAGTGATATTTGTTCATACTATTGCATTATGCTCTGCATCTAGAGAATGTCACTCTTCTGTTCGACACAGGAACTGGAAACAAAAAAAGATTAATCAACATGAGCGAAATAGATCGTGGGTACACACAGGAATATTGCACCGCGTTATTGACACTGCATGCGTATACAGGATGTGACAGTACTAGTGCATTCAAGGGGCTGGGGAAGGTTAAGGCCATAAAAACAATGCAGAAAATGCCAAAGTACGTCCCAGTTCTGTCTCATGTCGGAGATGATTGGGAGATGGCTGAAGAGACTATTGATGAATTAGAAGCTTTCACCTGTGCCGTGTATGGCAATTCCAGATGTACAAAGGTTGATGAACTCAGAGTGTTCATGTTGAAAGAAAAATGTGGTTCATCTGAAAAGCTAACCATATCAAACAATGTAGATATTGCGTCACTACCCCCATGTAAATGCAGCTTGGTACAGCATGTACGGAGGTCAATTATCAAGTTGCAATATGGAAGAGGGCACACATTGCAACTCCTGAGATTCCAAACCCTACTAATGGCCATGGCTGGATACAAACTGATGGACATATCGAGCCATTGTGGACGAACGATCCAATTCTACCCCAACAACTCATAGACATCATCGAGAATACAGGATTGTGACACATCAGATGAAGAAGAATCTGGTGAGATGGGGTGGCCTGTATATTCTGACGAGATTGCAGACGACAGTGATTAGGCAGTGTGACTTAATGAACAAAAACTTATGGCAATAGAGCCAACTATAGAGTAAACAAAGATTTGTTTGTAAATAAACATGATACAGAAATATGTTTTATTTTTTAAGATACAATGTAAATTGTATGCCTAATTTGCATATTCAGGACTTTGGAAGGTATCCAATCAAATTGGTATTATGTTTAATGAACTCCTTGACCATGAAAACATATATCTAGGCACCTTAAATGTTCTTCTAGCTTGATTAATAAGAAAGATATGTGGAAACATAATTTTTTTTAAAAAATGGCGGGAAATGAGAAGTTTATGCAATGGCCGTAATCTCATTTGCATAGCAATATGAGGTCACAATACATGATATAATGTTTCTATTATAAAGCAGACATGTAGTGTAATAACTTAGACTGCTTCAGTTCTAAAAAAAAAGATTATATAAGCTTTTATAAATATTTAGTACGAAGTTTATAAATGAAAATGTATTTTTTTTTTTGCACCTAATTTGCATATTCATGACTTAGGAAATTATCCAATCAAATCGGTATTGTGTTTAATGAACTCCTTGACCATTAAAACATATATGTAGACACCTTAAGTGTTCTTCTAGCACTTTTAATAAGAAAGATATGTGCAAAATTAATTTTCCAATAAAAAATGGCGGCACCTAATTTGCATATTTGGCTAAAAAATAGATGTGGGACCCAAGATTTTTGATGTTAACATTTTTTAAAGTATTTAGTATACCCCAAGGAACAAAAAAAACATGGCGTACAAATGTTGTGGGGGGATGCACGGGGGGTCCTCGTAGCCCATAGCCTAAATCGCATATGGTATGTTATTGTTATATTTGGCTGTGACCACAGGCATTCGCCGATGAAAGCCGAAACACGCCGAATGCCTGTGGTTGTGACTGGAGAAATGGGCCATTGGGAATTATGACCAATGTAACGCCTGGTCAAATAGCACACTCCTGTAGCCTGATAACGTACTGCTTGTAGCATGCCGGGTGTTTCGTTGGTGGACTGGCGAACAGTACTCCAGTCACATAGACATATAGACATGTACAACTCATGTGCTCCATTTCTTCAACAGTTGATGCATTATGGGGTGTAATTCCAGAGCCCGGACAAATTGTGGAGTGTTATGTCTTGTTGGTGACAAGATCGATCAGGACCAATCAACGGACAATGAAATCGCGGTTCTTGTCAACACCCGCACACCAACGCCGTTAATTAATCTGGCGTGAACAACTCATTCGGCACGGCTGAGACCCGGGTATGGCACGTGCTCTCTCGGCCAATTAACGACTTGACCAGTCGGCATTGAGGGATCAAGTAGCAAGTTATGGGATCGTGATCGCGGTTTTAGTAAACTATTGTAAGTGAATTGAGTTCACCTGATTGTTTGTTTGTCTTGTTTGACGAGGTGATCACAGTAAAATGAAACACCAGTACACATCATCAGTGATTTGAGATTTGTCAAAATTGTTGACCACATAAAAGTGAATTTCTCCAAAGTTTTCACCATAATTCACTCGTGCTTCTGTTCCTAATCATCAGCATATCATAAAACAAGTAATTTCAGATAAGTACAACCATATGTGGGAAACCTGATGCTTGTATGTATTTTCTAGAATAAATTGTGTCCGAATATTTAGGGTTATTACCGTATTTAGTAATTTGAAAATAAAATGATTTAAAACAAAATGATCACTTGTATGGTCAATTGAGTAGACTGAAGGGTCCATGTCAGATTGTTAAAGGTGAAAAACTTGATACAACATGTTTGTGACTGTGACTGCAGAGCTCCAGATAAGCTGCGTATTTGCTTAAATACCCAATTAAAATTGCCAAAAACCCAATGGAAATCAGAAGTAGCGAGTATCAAAAAGCAATACAAATTTGTGTTACCTTTAACGTGCTGTAGAAAACAATAAACAGACCAAAAATATAGCATATTTTTCTTATTTTCCATAAAAACACATCTTGGTATTTCATTAGAATTTTCACCAAGGAGACAATTCTAATGAAATGCCAATGCCAAGCCATGTTTTCATTTCAAAGCAAACTATTCAATAATTGGTGTCTGTTGATGTGTAAACAGTAGTGATTTTATTTTACCCAATTAAAATTTTGAAATTAGGAGATAACTGTATTGAAATTTGTAATTTGGGGAGATACTCAGTGGATTTACGGTTGGAAACTTCGATTTACGGCGATGCCGCAGGCGGAGACGTAAATCGAAGTTTCCAACCGTAAATACACAGAGTATCTCCCCAAATTACAAATTTCAATACGGTTATCTCTATCCTTGTACCGCCTACCCGTCAAGGTCACAGACTTGGTGCGTTCGAAACCTTAACGCTCGAGTAAATGGCTTATAATTTCTGTTTCCTTGCTCGGATCTGCTTCACATTTCACACACGCATTGCTCCAATGGTCCTCTACCACCCTGTGACAAATCCACATTCGTCCCGCACCCGCTAAGCCCAATGTCAAGGTCACAGACTTGGTGCATTCGAAACCTTAACGCTCGGGTAAATGGCTTATAATTTCTGTATCCTTGCTCGGATCTGCTTCACATTTCACACACGCATTGCTCCAATGGTCCTCCGCCACCCTGTGACAAATCCACATTCGTCCCGCACCCGCTAAGCCCAGGGTCAAGGTCACAGACTTGGTGCGTTCAAAACCTTAATTCTGGGTAAATGGCTTATAATTTCTGTTTCCTTGCTCGGATCTGCTTCACATTTCACACACGCATTGCTCCAATGGTCCTCTACCGCCCTGTGACAAATCCACATTCGTCCCGCCCCCGCTAAGCCCAGGGTCAAGGTCACTGACTTGGTGCGTTCGAAACCTTAACGCTTGGGTAAATGGCTTATAATTTCTGTTTCCTTGCTCGCATCTGCTTCACATTTCACACACGCATTGCTCCAATGGTCCTCTGCCACCCTGTGACAAATCCACATTCAAATATGCCTTGTTTTCTTTGGCTGCCAGCGGGGGCATTTGTGTGCCGACAGGCCACATTTCTAGTAATTTCTGTTTCCTTGCTCGGATCTGCTTCACATTTCACACACGCATTGCTCCAATGGTCCTCTGCCACCCTGTGACAAATCCACATTCGTCCCGCTAAGCCCAGGGTCAAGGTCACAGACTTGGTACGTTTGAAACCTTAACGCTCGGGTAAATGCCTTATTATGCCCCCGCCACCGAATGGTGAGGGGGGCATATAGTGTTACCGGCGTACGTACATACGTAACGTACGTAAACGTACGTACTTCCCGAAACTTTAACGCTCGGGTAAATGGCTTATAATTTCTGTTTCCTTGCTCGGATCTGCTTCACATTTCACACACGCATTGCTCCAATGGTCCTCTGCCACCCTGTGACAAATCCACATTCGTGCCGCCCCCGCTAAGCCGAGGGTCAAGGTCACAGACTTGGTGCATTCGAAACCTTAACGCTGGGTAAATGCCTTATAATTTCTGTTTGCTTGCTCGGATCTGCTTCACATTTCACACACGCATTGCTCCAATGGTCCTCTGCCACCCTGTGACAAATCCACATTCATCCCGCCCCTGCTAAGCCCATGGTCAAGGTCACAGACTTGGTGCGTTCAAAACCTTAACGCTGGGTAAATGCCTTATAATTTCTGTTTCCTTGCTCGGATCGGCTTCACATTGCACACACGCATTGCTCCAATGGTCCTCTACTGCCCTGTGACAAATCCACATTCGTCCCGCCCCCGCTAAGCCCAGGGTCAAGGTCACAGACTTGGTGCGTTCAAAACCTTAACGCTGGGTAAATGCCTTATAATTTCTGTTTCCTTGCTCGGATCTGCTTCACATTGCACACACGCATTGCTCCAATGGTCCTCTACCGCCCTGTGACAAATCCACATTCGTCCCGCCCCCGCTAAGCCCATCCTAATTATAGTTAAACACTATGAAGACAC
>JAQRGA010000746.1:0-10581 GCA_029237695.1 Conchocele bisecta | reverse complement strand
CAAACTTAGCACATTCATAAACTTAACGTTGGGGTAAATGTCTTACAACATCTGTTTCCTTTCATGCAACGCCTTGATATTTCATATATGCATTCATCTAATGATACTCTATCGTGCTATAGCAAATCCATGACCCACAGCCCATCCCTTGCTCCAAGGTCAAGGTCACAAACTTAGCACATTCAGAAACTTAACGTTGGGGTAAATGTCTTATAACATCTGTTTCCTTTCATGGAACGCCTTGATATTTCATACATGCATTCCTCAGATGACCCTCTATCATGCTGTAGCAAATCCACGACCCACCACCCAACCCTTACGGCCTTACCCCAAGGTCAAGGTCACAAACTTAGCATGTTCATAAACTTAACGTTGGGGTAAATGTTGTGTAACTTCTGTTTATTTAAGGGAACGCCTTCATATTTCATACAGCACATTCATAAAGTTAATGTTGGGGTAAATGTCTCATAACATCTGTTTCCTTTCATGGAATGCCTTTATATTTCATACATGCATTCATCTGATGATACTCTATCGTGCTATAGCAAATCCATGACTCACCGCCCACCCCTTACCCCAAGGTCAAGGTCACAAACTTAGCACATTCATGAACTTAACGTTCGGGTAAATGTCTTATAACATCTCTTTCCTGTCATGGAATGCCTTGATATTTCATACATGCATTCCTCAGATGACCCTCTATCATGCTGTAGCAAATCCATGACCCACCACCCAACCCTTACCCCAAGGTCAAGGTCACAAACTTAGCATGTTCATAAACTCAACGTTGGGGTAAATGTTGTGTAACTTCTGTTTATTTACAGGGAACGCCTTCATATTTCATACATGCATTCATCTGATAATGATACTCTATCGTGCTATAGCAAATCCATGACCCACCGCCCACCCCTTACCCCAAGGTCAAGGACCCTCTATGATGATGTAGCAAATCGACAACACACCACCCAACCCTTACCCCAAGGTCAAGGTCACAAACTTAGCTGTCTTTTTAGCTCCACTATAGCTAATGTAGTCACCCCGGCGTCGGCGTCGCCGTCATGCCTTGGTTAAGGTTTTTAGTAACTTGTATATGGAATACTCCTGGCCCTACACCCACCATGCTTGGACAACTTCATCTCCTAGTGATGTAACCTTGAATTACATAGTTAATTCCCCTTGGTTAAGCTTGTAGATGGAATACTCCTGACCCTACACGAACCATACTTGGACAACTTTATCTCCTAGTGATGTACATCAACAACCCCTGACCTATATTTGACCTTGACCTACATTTAACCTTGAATTACTTAGTTAATTCCCCTTGATTACGGTTTTTAGTTACCTTTGGTTAAGGTTTTTAGTCAAGCTTGTAGATGGAATACTATTGTGCATACAGACACAATACTTGGATAACCTTTTCTCATAGGGATGTACATCAATAACCCCTGATCTATATTTGACCTTGACCTACATTTCCTCTTGAATTACTTAGTTAATTCCCCTTGGTTAAGGTTTTTAGTCAACCTTGGTTACGGTTTTTAGTCAAGCTTGTAGATGGAATACTATTGTGCATACAGACACCATACTTCGATAACATTTTCTCATAGGGATGTACATCAATAACCCCTTACCTATATCTGACATTGACCTACATTTAACCTTGAATTACTTACTTAATTTCCCTTGGTTAAGGTTTTTAGTCAACCTTGGTTAAGGTTTTTATGCGGGACGCGGCCACAACTTGTTTCTCAAGCTATGTGTACATCGACAACCCTCGTAGTCGAGTTATGCTGTTCTCATACAGCTCTTGTTATAACTTCTGTTTCTTTACAGGGAACGCCTTGATATTTCATACATGCATTCATCTGATGATACTCTATAGTGCTATAGCAAATCCATGACCCACCCCTTTCCCCAAGGTCACGGTCACAAACTTAGCACATTCATAAACTTAATGTTGGGGTAAATGTGTTATAACATCTGTTTCTTTTCATGGAACGCCTTGATATTTCATACATGCGTTCATCTGATGATACTCTATCATGCTATAGCAAATCCAGGACCCACCGCCCACCCCAGGCCTTACCCCAGGGTCAAGGTCACAAACTTAGCACATTCATAAACTTAATGTTGGGGTAAATGTCATATAACATCTGTTTCCTTTCATGGAATGCCTTGATATTTCATACATGCATTCATCTGATGATACTCTATTGTGCTATAGCAAATCCATGATCCACCGCCCACCCCTTACCCCAGGGTCAAGGTCACAAACTTGGCACATTTATAAACTTGACGTTGGGGTAAATGTCTGATAACATCCGTTTCCTTTGATGGAACGCCTTAATATTTCATACATGTATTCCTCAGATGACCCTCTGTCATGCTGTAGCAAATCCACAACCCACCACCCAACCCTTATACCAAGGTCAAGGTCACAAACTTAGCATGTTCATAAACTTTACGTTGGGGTAAATGTTGTGTACGGTAACATCTGTTTCTTTCGCGGGGACGCTTTGATATTTCATACATGCATTCATATGATTATATCTTCTGTTTCTTTACAAGGAACGCCTTGATATTTCATACATGCATTCATCTGATGATCCTCTATTGTGCTACAGCAAATCCATGACCCACCCCCCACCCCTTTCCCCAAGGTCAAGGTCACAAACTTAGCACATTCATACATGCATTCCTCATGTGAATAGCTATCATGCTGTAGAAAATCACCAACTTAGTGTGTTCATAAACTTATCGTTGGGTTAAATTTTGTTTTACTTCTGTTTTCAGGGAGCGCATTGATATTTCATACATGCATTCATCTTAATATGCTATATCATGCTATCGCAAATCCACGACCCACCTTCCACCACTGACCTCAATGTCAAGGTCCACTGCACACCCCTTAACCCAAGTTATATAATATTCATTTTTTTTATACAACTGTGCCAAGTTTGAGTGAAGGCTGCCAACAGGCGATCTTCATTCTGACAACTGTTGTTAATTCTGTATACTAATTAAATGCATCACCTGAAAAAATAATATTTTTGACTAATTAACAGTATGATCATTGCACATCAAAAAATAAATACAGAGAATAAATAGTAATGTCTGTTAAAACACGGTTATCGCCCCTGGTATCAGTGTGAAAGTTTATGTCTGATATAAAATGTATAATAATGATAATCAATACGTGGGGTAATGGTGAATGAATATTTAATTTGCCAGAAAATGTCTCAGGTGATGTCTCTGATATAAAGAACATTGTGTGCCTTCTGAGTGGGTACCTTTAAGGATAAGTTATTGTCCACATATTGGAATTTGAAGGAATTAAATGTGAGGGAGCGCTAGTGACAGAAAATTCATAGTCCACATTTATGAGGTAATGCAGGGCTCCAGATAAGGAATTAGTAATTGAGTATTGTCACTCCATCATTTCTGAAGCAATTGGGTTATTTCAAAATTTTAATTGGGTAAAATAAAATCACACTACTGTTTACACATCAGCAGACCGCAATTATTGAATAGGTTACTTCTAAATGAAAACATGTCTTGGCATTTCAATAGAATTGTCTCCTTGGAGACAATTCTAATGAAATACCAAGATGTGTTTTCATGGAAATAAGAAAAATATGCTATATTTGTGGTCTGTTTATTGTTTTCTACATCATAATAAAAATACCACAAATTTTTCATTGCTTTTTGATGCTCTCTACTTCTGATTTTAGTTGGGTTTTTGGCAACTTTAATTGAGTATTTAAGCAAATACGCACATTATCTGGAGCGCTGGGTAATGCCATTGAACGGAGCAACATTCGGTGGTTATTTCTGTATAATTCCAGCTCAAAAATATTTACACAATTCCCTAACATTTGATTGGTCTGTAGCAAGTCTCTGTCCAAAATTTATATCCCAATAAACTCCCACGCCGAACTACTTTCCGTAACCGTGAGGAGCAGTTAAAGTAATTCTTAAGAAAACGGAAAATAAACACATTTCCTTGATGAATTTATTTCAAATGCTGGAATTATAAGGAATGAATGGCCTTTTTCTGGAATTTATCGGGGATATAAACTTGGACGAGGAATACTGGACGAGGTCTTAAAAAATTACAATTACAATTTTTTTTTTTTTATTTTTTTTTCGAAAATTGTAATTTTTTATTGCTTCATCCAGTATTCCGGCGATTTTTCCAAGTTTATCCCCGATAAATTCCACAAAAAGGCCATTCATTCCTATAGTGTTCTTGCATGATGACTTCTACTCGCAAGTGTGTATTCTGAAACGGTGGTGAAATATCATTGCAGGTTTATAACACATGCATATTGAAAATCTGTGCCGTTTATTAAAGGTTCATGCCCACTCAGAAGGCACAAAATATTCTTTATAAACTTGATATCAAATATATTCAAGTATTCTTTACTATGTTTCCTGCATGTTTCAGCATTGCCTGTCAGAGCGACCATGGATTTCGGCAGTAAGTCGACGATGTCACTAGACTGCATGTTTCAGCATTGACTGAGCTACCATGGATTTCGGCAGTAAGTGGATGTTGTCACTAGACTGGTATACTCTATATTTCCTGCGTGTTTCAGCATTGACTGAGCGACCATGGATTTCGGCAGTAAGTTTGTCTACTTTGAGTCGGACGAGGAGGAAGTTGAGGATCGTGCGCCTGATCTCGGTCGCAAGTCCGACAGTTCCGACGAGGACGACGACGGCGAGGTAAATGAATAGTGGATCTTACATGAGTGATGGTTTAGTATGATATTTTAAATAGGAAACGAGGCTATGCCAATTTTCATATGAAATCAGTTGGCGCAGTTAATAAATAGATGATCTCACAGAGTGGTGATTTAATATGATATTATTACATAAGTATATTAAAACAAGGCTATCCCAAGTTTCTTAAGAAATCAGTCGACACGTTTAATAAATCTCATATTAAATCAACACAAATGTTAGATTATATTTATTGAATAAGCACAGCACAATGTATTGAAGATCAGAGCTCCAGATAAGCTGCGTATTTGCCTAAAAAGCAATAAAAAAATTGCGGCACCTTTATCATGCTGCAGAAAACAATAAACAGGCTACAAATATGGCATATTTTTCTTGTAATTCCATGAAAACACATCTTGTTGTTTCATTAGAATTGTCTCCAAGGAGACAATTGTAATGAAATGCCAATACATGTTTTCATTTAGAAGCAAAGTATTCAATAATTGCGGTCTACTGATGTGTAAACAGTAAAAATTGTGATTTTATGTTACCCAATTAAAAATTTGAAATACCAAATTTATTAAGAAATGATGGAGTGACAATACTCAATTACTAATTCCTTCTCTGGAGCGCTGTTATCATTTTGAATACACGTGTTATTACACTGTGAAAACCTATTTTATGTAATTAATACCAGTGTACTGTCTGTTCCACATTTTTCTGCCGACCGACGTTCGGCTATTAACCCTTTCAACACTGCACACTTCTTTAGCAATGTTTGCAAACAGTGTAGATCCAGATGAGCCAGCTCTCACTTTTCGCAAGCAATTTTCATGTTGTTTTTAGAAGAAAAAAACACCTTCTTATAAATGGATTAGTCTGAAAATCATTTTGTGACAATTGGATTGGTTCTTAAAGTAACATATCACAGCCTGTCTATTCTAGTTGCTTACTATTAGCAGTGTTCCAGATAAGGAATTTGTAATTACGTATTTTCACTTCATGATTTCGGAAGCAATTTGGTGTTTCAAAATTTTAATTGGGTAAAATAAAATGACTACAGTTTACACATAAAGTGACAACAATTATTGAGTAGTTTGCTTCGAAATGAAAACATGTCTTGGCATTTCATTAGAATTGTCTCATTGGAGACAATTCTAATGAAATACCAAGATGTGTTTTCATGGAAAATAAGAAAAATATGCTATATTTGTGGTGTGTTTAATGTTTTCTGCAGCATGATAAAGGTACCACTAAACATGCTAAATTGTTATTGCTTTTTGATACTCGCTACTTCCGATTTCAATTGGATTTTTTTGCAATTTTAATTGGGTATTTAAGCAAATACGCAGCTTATCTGGAGCTCTGTATAAGGCTATTAAATACATTATATCTAAAGAAAATTATTAAAATGTAAGTAGTCTTTCATCAGGTCCAAAAAAGTCACCCTTCACAACTTAATTTCTATTTTGCAAACTATTGATTTTATTGCGAATATATGATTTTCCTATGGGAATTTAACATGGGGCAAAAAACAGCTGGGGAGTCCCTGTGACGGTCGAAAAATGTAAAGTGACTCTGGAACCTGTCTAGATAGCTTGGAAATGATGTAACTAAGAAAACAAATAGTGTTATATTTTGAAAATCGGTCCACAAATGCAAAAAAATATTACAAAAAAATATTTTGGCCCATATTAAATTCCCATAGAAAAATAGTATTTTCACATAGCCTATAATCTACGACCCTTGCCTCACATACATGTAGTTGACTATACTCTATGCCCATTGTCACACATAGTTGACTATACTCTATGACCATTGTCTCATATAGTTGACTATAGTTGACTATACCCTATGCCCATTGTCTCACATAGTTGACTATACTCTATGACCATTGCCTCCTATAGTTGACATACTCTATGACCATTGTCTCACATAGTTGACTATACTCTATGACCATTGTCTCACATAGTTGATTATACTCTATGACCATTGTCTCACATAGTTGATTATGCTCTATGACCATTGTCTCACATAGTTGATTATACTCTATGACCATTGTCTCACATAGTTGATTATACTCTATGACCATTGTCTCACATAGTTGACTATACTCTATGACCATTGTCTCACATAGTTGACTATATACTCTATGACCATTGTCGCACATACATGTAGTTGATTATACTCTATGACCATTGTCTCCTATAGTTGACATACTCTATGACCATTGTCTTACATAGTTGACTATACTCTATGACCATTGTCTCACATAGTTGATTATACTCTATGACCATTGTCTCACATAGTTGATTATGCTCTATGACCATTGTCTCACATAGTTGATTATTACTATGTGAGACAATGGTCATAGAGTATAATCAACTATGTGAGACAATGGTCATAGAGTATAGTCAACTATGTGAGACAATGGTCATAGAGTATGTCAACTATAGGAGACAATGGTCATAGAGTATAGTCAACTATAGTCAACTATATGAGACAATGGTCATATAGTATAGTCAACTATGTGAGACAATGGCCATAGAGTATAGTCAACTACAACTCTGTGGGGCAATGGTCGTAGATTATAGTCTCACCATTATCTCACATAGTTGATTATGCTCTATGACCATTGTCTCACATAGTTGATTATACTCTATGACCATTGTCTCACATAGTTGACTATACTCTATGACCATTGTCTCACATAGTTGACTATATACTCTATGACCATTGTCGCACATACATGTAGTTGATTATACTCTATGACCATTGTCTCCTATAGTTGACATATAGTTGACATATAGTTGACTATAGTTGACTATACTCTATGACCATTGTCTCCTATAGTTGACATACTCTATGACCATTGTCTCACATAGTTGACTACTCTATGACCATTGTCTCACAGAGTTGCCTATAATCTACGACCATTGCCCCACATAGTTGCCTATAATCTACGACCATTGCCCCACAGAGTTGTCTATAATATATGACCATTGCCTCACAGAGTTGCCTATAATCTACGACCATTGCCCCACAGAGTTGCCTATAATCTATGACCATTGCCCCACATAGTTGACTATACTCTATGACCATTGTCTCATATAGTTGACTATGGTTGACTATACTCTATGACCATTGTCTCCTATAGTTGACATACTCTATGACCATTGTCTCACATAGTTGACTACTCTATGACCATTGTCTCACAGAGTTGCCTATAATCTACGACCATTGCCCCACATAGTTGCCTATAATCTACGACCATTGCCCCACAGAGTTGTCTATAATATATGACCATTGCCTCATAAAGTTGCCTATAATCTACGACCATTGCCCCACAGAGTTGTCTATAATCTACGACCATTGCCCCACAGAGTTGCCTATAATATATGACCATTGCCTCACATAGTTGACTATAATATATGACCATTGTCCCACAGAGTTGCCTATAATATATGACCATTACCCCACAGAGATGCCTATTATGTATGACCATTGTCCTACAGAGTTACCTATAATATATGGCCATTGTCACACATAGTTGACTATAATCTATGACCATTGCCCCACAATGCCTATAATTAATTATCATTGCCCCACATAGTTGCCTATAATATATGACCATTGCCCCACAGAGTAGCCTATAATATATGACCATTGCCACACCGAGTTGCCTATTATCCATGACCATTGCCCCACATAATTGCCTATAATCTACGACCATTGTCCCACATAGTTTCCTATAATCTACGACCATTGCCCCACATAGTTTCCTATAATATACGACCATTGCCCCACAGAGTTGCCTATAATCTATGATCATTGTCCCACCGATTTGCCTATAATCTACGACCATTGTCCCACAGAGTTGCCTATAATCTATGACCATTGCCTCACAGAGTTGTCTATAATGTATGACCATTGCCTCACAGAGTTGCCTATAATATATGACCATTGCCTCACAGAGTTGCCTATAATTTATGACCATTGCCTCACAGAGTTGTCTATAATATATGACCATTGCCTCACAGAATTGCCTATAATCTATGACCATTGCCCCACAGAGTTGCCTATAATATATGACCATTGCCTCCCAGAGTTGCCTATCATTTATGACCATTGCCCCACAGAGTTGCCTATAATATATGACCATTGTCCCACAGAGTTGCCTATCATTTATGACCATTGCCCCACAGAGTTGCCTATAATTTATGACAATTGCCCCACAGAGTTGCCTATAATGTATGACCATTGCACCACAGAGTTGCCTATAATCTATGACCATTGCCTCACAGAGTTGCCTATAATCTATGACCATTGCCTCACAGAGTTGTCTATAATGTATGACCATTGCCTCACAGAGTTGCCTATAATTTATGACCATTGCCCCACAGAGTTGCCTATAATTTATGACCATTGCCTCACAGAGTTGCCTATAATCTCCGACCATTGTCCCACAGAGTTGCCTATACTCTATGACCATTGCCTCACAGAGTTGCCTATAATCTACGAACATTGCCACACATAGTTGACTATGATCATTGTCCCACAGAGTTGCCTATAATCTATGACCATTGCCCCACAGAGTTGCCTATACTCTATGATCATTGTCCCACAGAGTTGCCTATAATCTATGACCATTGCCTCACATAGTTGCCTATAATATATGACCATTGTCTCACAGAGTTGCCTATTGGACATCCTGGACACGGCTGGTCAGGAGGAATACTCGGCATTGCGTGACCAGTACACACGCGATGGCGACTGCTTCGTGATTGTCTACAGCGTCACGGACGGGCGCAGTTTTGCTGAGGCGGAGTCACTCTACCAGTTCCTGCAGACCGTTAAGGGCGTGGAAAACCCTGTTGCGGTACGTTTCTCTGCTCGCGCGTTCCACAGTACGTTTCTCTGATCAGGCGGGCGACAGGTTAGGTGCATGCGATGGGTAACTTAACCCGTTCACCCATAAATAATTGACATGGAATATTCTATATCTTTTTTAGACAATTCCATTCATTTTAAAAGAGGTATTTTAAAAAATAATTATAAAATAGGTTGGATTATGGCCTTTTGGCTTGTAAGGGTTAACAATGGAGTTCATCATTACTGAATCCTAATATCCCTGGTTTGGCCCTCAGGTACATTTTTAGCTCGACTATTCGAAGAATAGTTAGAGCTTATGTAGTCACCCCGGCGTCGGCGTCACCGTCACGTCACGCCTTGGTTCAGGTTTTTAGTCAAGCTTGTAGATGGAATACTCCTGGCCCTACACCCACCATACTTGGACAACTTCATCTCCTAGTGATGTAAATCAACAACCCCTGACCTATATTTGACCTAGACCTACATTTAACTTTGAATTACTTAGTTAATTCCCCTTGGTTAAGGTTTATAGTCAACCTTTGTTAAGGTTTTTAGTCAAGCTTGTACATGGAATACTATTGTGCATACAGACACCATACTTGGACAACCTTTTCTCATAGGGATGTACATCAATAACCCCTGATCTATATTTGACCTTGACCTACATTTCCTCTTGAATTACTTAGTTAATTCCCCTTGGTTAAGGTTTTTTTAGTCAAGCTTGTAGATGGAATACTTCTGGCCCTACACCAACCATACTTGGAAAACTTCATCTCCTAGTGATGTACATCAACAACCCCTAACCTATATTTGACATTGACCTACATTTAACCTTGAATTACTTCGTTAATTCCCCTTGGTTACGGTTTTTACTCAACCTTGGTAAGCATTTTTTTAGTCAAGCTTCTTGATGGAATACTATTGTGCATACAGACACCATACTTGGATAACTTTTTCTCATAGGGATGTACATCAATAACTCCT
>JAQRGA010000744.1:0-10166 GCA_029237695.1 Conchocele bisecta | reverse complement strand
TTATTACATTATGTGAGGTAGAAGCGTATGGTAAATATATAATTATTATATTTCATGATCTTGAACTATATGCGAGACGTTGATCATGTGGGTTATACATGCATTAAAAAAAAGCTCGTACGTGCTGTTCTTCAAAGGCGATACGATATCAGAAATTGAATCTGTATAGCTAACTAAATAGGGAAATGCAAGATAATTTTGAACTGACCCATTGTAAATGGACTGACGGAAAGTAATCCCGGGGGTAAGCGTTAAATATTACTTTTTTTCACAGACAATGATCAGTTTGCCCCGATTATATGATAAAACAAGAGGGACATTGTGGCCCTTTATCGCTCACCTGGTTAATATATATATATACAAGTACAATCTGAGAGATCTACATTCAGTTTTGTCGAAACCAGTCTGGTGATTATAATGGGTTACATTGTTTAATGATTTTGTCCAAATATATACGATGGCCTTCTTGAATTATGTGACTATCTCCAATTTGAATAATAAGTAAATGTTTCACCGAAGGACTATAACAATGACGTTTGACCAGCATCAGCCAAGCGGTCAGTAAGAACAGGCTGTTCGAAAGCTCTAATAATCATAGTACTGAACGAACTGAAGCTGTATCGCCTGAAGCACAAATTAGGAAAGTGTGCCTGCCACTCACTGATGATGCACCCCTTGGCAGCCTTTTAAAACTATTGATCTAGTGTAGGGTGCCCTAAAACAAACCAAATCACTTAGCCCATACCCTATCAAGAGGTATTACTTGATCCAACTCTCAGATACACCTTACGAATGCCGGAGGGTCAGACCATGTACAAACTAGGGAACCGTGAAGGATGAATCGCATCGTAAAGCTTCACCTTTCACATCGCTCCCAACCAAAGCAATTTGAAGTTGGTAATAAAAGAACGACCTTTACATGAACCACGGGTCACCATTTCAACAAATGTGAAATAGTATCAGTGGTCGATCAATTCTGTAAAGTTTAGTTCAGATCGTCCTGTCAGTTCATGAGAAAATGGTTAAGAATCTGACCCATCTTTTGGATGGTGGCCATCTTGGATTGCGTTGCGCAGCCATTTTTATTAAATTTGAAAAGGCTTCAGGAAAGAATCATATCTGTAACATTTTACCAACATCCGCCAAGCGGTTCATGAGATATAGCAATTTGAAATTGGTAACTGAAGAATTATCCTGTTTCAGTTCAGCGGCCATCTTGGATGATCTAATTGTACGATTGCAATAACAATCATACCGGGGCTATCTACTATTCAATATCTTCTGTCTGATATCAGACACGACTACTTTCGGCAAAAACAATATTTGACCTTCACCTTTAATCCCGTACAGGCCACGCCCACTTTTGACCACAGGGTCACCATTTGAACAGTCTTGAAATACCATCCCACAATGATCATTCGTGCAACATACTGTTAACATCCGCTAGTCGGTTCAAGAGATGTAATTTGAAGACTTTGACCTACTCACAAATCGTCAAATGTTGAAATTCTCGAACGACGGATGTTCCGTACATACTGCTCATGCGATAAGGCACTATGTGGTACTATTTTCTGACGTGACTCTTTATAATATTTAGACCTTGGTCGGATAAAATCACCCATATTTGACGGTGCTTGCTATGCTATTTTACAGAATCAGACAGCTTCTCAATTGCAATACAAATCTAGAACCCCAGACCACCACCCCCCTGAATCCGTCACTGGACAGTACGTATTCCACTATGTGATGGATTCTTACATGGTTCTATCCTCAATAGAGGCCTCTGCTGGATTTCTGGCCTATGTGATGGTGTCAAACTGCATACACCTGTTACCAATGAATTAAATAATGTTACCTAGTCTAACTAAACTCCAATTACATACATTTTACTAGATTATTATTATATTATAGTTATTCATTAATGTTGAATTTTATTAATTTAATTGTAGTATTATGACAAATAAAATGATGGACAGAAAAATGAGAACGAATGGCTAATTTGAAATGGGAGCGAATTCACCAAAATGAGAACAAATTGATTTGAGAGCGAATTGACATGAGAACACAGTGACCAGATACCTAAAGAAATGGCGACGACAATGACATGACCATATACGGTCAAATATGAAACTTGAACCCTACTTGACGCCTCCGGGGCCACCGTTTTAACAAATCTGAAAAATCATTGACTATCGATCATTCCTGCCAAGTTTCGTTGAAAATGGACCGGCGGTTCGTGAGAAGAAGACTTTTTAAGAATGTGACCAAATTTTCCACGGCGGCCATCTTGCATTATGAGACGACCTCCAATTTTACAAATCGGATGTGCCCACACCCATAGATAATACAGTGGGGTCAGCGTGCAAGTGCACACACGAACGAACACGACAGGTTGGTTCCAACCTGTCGTGTTCGTTCGTGTGTTCTCCACATGTAATGTGAAGTTCATCCAAAATTGGCCCAGCAATTCCTGAGAAGAAGACGTTTTGAAAGTGTGGACGGACGGACGAAAAGTGGTAACAATAGCCCACTTGAGCCTTTGGCTCAGGTAGCTAAATACGTCAGTTTAAGCTGTTTGGAATATAAATGGATTTATCACAGTCTGTAATACTACCTTTCACCGGAGAAATCAAATAGTGATATACGCAAATATGAATCATAATCAATGCATGAAACCGGAAACGGTTGAGAAGTAACGATATGAAATACGAATTGTACGGCCATCAGGGCCGTAACCAGAGGTAAAAACCAGACAAGGCGAACCAAGTCCCGATATGGGGTCAGGGAACATTCGTCCCTCCACCAGCCCGGGCATGTGTTTAATTCTTAGCATAATAAATCGGCAAAATGACAAACGAGGCGACCGCCTCGTCTTCCTCATCCTCGTCTTCCTCGTGTTCTTCATAATACTTCGATCGGTCAAATAATGTTCCCACTGATTCTCGGGACTGTCGCCTGCAAACTTATCCTAAAATTAATTGGCACAGCCATTGACCATACATGTAGTTTACTCTTGATTCGCTTTGATTGTCTACAAGATTGTCACATAATAAATGACAACATGAGGTATATGTAATACGAGCATGAACATGGAATGACACCATCATGGCTAAACTTTGTACACATGTAGTATGGCAATACTAAGCTAAATTAAGACGGTGGATAATTACGTAATTGAAGTTGGACATTTTTCAAACATGGAATTAGTCTATCTAATAGATATGTATCGTGATAGAATGGTTCATATAAATATGCAGGTTATACATTTTTGCATTGGGAGGGCAGTGTAATTTCAACAACTGATTAGCCCGATAGAAAAATGCTCATATCTTACTTAGTGAGAGGTATCTTTATGTGGTAGTTGTCCCGTCGACATGTCGACTGTCTAACAGAGGGGCGTTCGCACACTGAGCGTCTCGACTGCCAGACGATGGTGAACAAGCGATTGGGTGATTTCCCTACCTGCAAGTCACTAGGGTCCCACAGCCGGGACACATACACTGCGCAAACTGGCATTGTGTCCATCGTGTAGTCCGTCGGCATGTCCACGCTTAGACGACACATGACACACCGAATGGTATTGATGTGTAATTAAATCATACATTTACAATATGCCATACTACTGAGATTTTCATACCATTATTATCTCTTTTTATACCAATAGAGTTCATCGTTAAAATACTAGCAATTTGAATATAATATTTGACATGTCATAATATGGCAATGTACGTTATAAATACAATTTACGTTATATCAACTGGGAACGCGATCGGCAGTTCATGAAACGTGTTCTTTTTTGAAACATTACTAATAATGATGCGTTCCAACGGCAGCAAATGTAGATCCTATTATGTCTCTGTTAACAATATTCGCAGATCGCGGCATTTAATTTATTTCCTTATGATGCATTGGGTTTCGATCTTGATTCAATATTGCTTATCACAAAGTTATTACAATAGTTTAAATATAACATTTCCAATCAGAACACACAAACATAAACACGCAAACACGCATACACAGACAATATATACGTGTACGTCATAGAAGGTTCAAGCATGTAAGTTGAGATTTCGCAAAAATAGTATTAATTGCGCCATAGCAACACATCCAAAACTATATCAATTCCACCTCCGAACATTGCCGGAAAGGGAATTATGGTAATGCATGTCCATTTAACACAGTGTCACTACCAACATTATATTTTGTTCTTGCAGTCTCCGATACAAACTTGTTAACAGTACGTACCATTTCAGAATGCAGCGATGGCTATTATGGCCGAGAGTGTCTTGCATGCGGAAACTGTAACAGCAACTCTACTTGCAGTAAGATAAACGGTTATTGCACACACGGATGTTCACCGGGATGGCAGAGCCAGCTATGTAATGAAGGTAATGTATACACCAGTCGCTACGTTCATTTAAGGGATAACATCGTGGACTGTTGCGTTTAGTAGTAGCTGTAGTACGCAACATATTGTGTCTGTTTAAAATGCGTGCTGTCCGAAGGACTCATGTAAACTCTAAAAAGGCCAAGTATTTTTCCGACCACAGCAAACGCAACAACCCATGGTTTTATTACTTATATTTACATTGCACGTTCTGATAGTATCAACAAAGTAAATAACCAAATACGGCGATAACATGACATGTTTACGTCATTTTGTCACAATTCATAGAACAGCGACGACGACTATGGATGCCAAACAAACTTTAACCAATCAACAACGTCGATGGACATCACGTGGGTCTACTACAATGTACTGTATTCTAAACGCAACACGTTGAAAGGGCGTTTCTTTTATGACTTTAAAGACAGTGTAAATATTACTGGAGTAAACGAAACGCTTATTATTAATTCATCGCGGGTATATACTTTTAAAAGTACAAATATGACCTTCATTCACGATAGTTGTACTTTTAATTGAGAATCCAAATATGTAGTTTATTGCTAATAATTCGAACCCAGTCATATCTCAAAGCGATTATAATGACATTAATTATATTTTTATTGTGTTTGTTATCTTGATTCCATAAACATTGTACTTTAATAACAGGGTATGGGATCACGTGGTCTATTATTTACACTGCATTAATGGCGGCTCCCATGAGGTATTATATCGGGTAAATATTATTTCAATCAATACTACTGCGGTTTCTTCCGTTTAATGATGACCATGTTCCAGCCGTTAACACATCGAGTCCGCCAATACCAAATTTAGTAGCATTACTTACGTAGTTAGTCTGAAAAGTCTGCAGAGAAACTTGAATCAGTCCAAGTTAAAACAACGTTCGATTACGTCCGATTAAAATTTCTCTGCAGAATGTTCAGTCTAACTACACAAGTAATACTGCTAAATGTTGTGTTTCCGGACTCGTAGTGTTAATGGCTGGAACATGGTCATCATTAAAAGGAAGAAACCGCAGGCGTATTGATGAAAAATAAGATTTACCTTAGACCTAGGCGCCGCCATTACTACAGTGTAAACAATAGACCAAGTGGTCCCATACGCTGAATAAGCCACGCATTCTTTGTGTGACGATTCGCGTCAAAATCAGTAGCGTAATGCCAGAATAACAATTTATCAGATAACACACTTTGTATTGGCCGAATACGTACTGACTGCTAACATATTTTTGTACCAATATCCGGGCTTCTACAAATTTAAGACTGACGTTTCATTAGTCGAACGGCGTCACATGACGTTACCGAATTACGTCAGTGGAATAAAGTGACGGAAACAGGTTAGCGTTCTTTTCAAAGAAAGCCAATCCATAATTGGTCATTCGGTAGCCTAAATAGTTACCTGATAAATAGAATACCATGCTAGTGTCTTTTGATATCAAGTTTATCAGGTTCAGCTCGGAAACGGTAGGAATTCCTCGGCAAGCCCTCGGAATTCCTGCGCGTTTCCTAGCCTTGCCTGAGAAACTTGATATCAAAGGACACTGGCTTGGTTTCCTCTATATCTATAATTAGTATATACATGTACATGTATACTAATTAATTTAAAATGTTTTTAGAACCATATACGAAGCCCATAAGCCTCATTTTGACAGTTTCGGCCACATTATATGTCAAACAGTGTCATTTCAAGCATTACATGTCTACCTATTGGTGTGGCACGTACTAGAATGACAAGTCTTAGATCGCAGGTTATGGGTTACTTACTCTTTCAAACATTGTTATTTCGTACATTTTAGATATCTATCCATTCTCGTGTCCCGAACAAGAATGGCAACTCTCACATCACATGTGACGCATTAATTACAATTTCTTGTTTACCATATAGTGAATACTAGGCTACTGTCTGTTTCACGAAACCTGCCCAAATTGTACGGCCATATAAACAATGCATAGAGGATATTCCATCGTACATTTTGAATAGTGGGAAATAATACACGAATGTGTGTCGGCTTCCGCGTAAGCAACGAGTGAGAGTAGCAAACGAGTTGCTTGCACGGACGCCGACGGACACGAGTGTATTATTTCCGCTATTCAAACATGTACGATGGAATATCCTATTTATTACACTTCCACGGCGGATATATATGCACATTTAGTCTATTTTTGAGATTATAATCAATGACTTGTGATGTGCACATGAATATTTACACAATGACGTGTTTTCCCGCGTTTTGACGCTACGTTGTGTGACGTCAAATGTGACGTCATGTAAACTTTTTGAAATCCAAATTACGCAGCTGTTTTTACGAGTTAGATATATTTGAGTGCATGTTTGGAATGTGTTCAATCACATTAACATTCTAGATTAGTCGAGACCCTTTCCAAATAACTTTATTTTGACTGTAATAAAAAGTAAACATTTTGCAATGTAACTCGCGGTTTCCAAGAAAACAGGCGGGCAATTACGTGTGTTCTCTTCACGGTGTATTATTTGTAAGGAGTTGATTACGGGTTGTCTCTCACAGCGAAACCCGTGCAGCAAATAATTTGCAAGAGTGTAATAAAAAACAATATGTTTTTGATATCAATATTAAATGTATCAAAATTTAAGAATGAGTATTATTCCGTAAAATTTTGTCAAATATTGATTTTATTACGAAAAATTGATTTGTCTATGGGAATTTAACCTGGGGGAAAAGGCGCTAGATGAGTCGTGGGAGGAGTCAGGAAACGAAACATTTTGGAAATTGACTCTGAAACCTGCCAGATAGCTTGGAAGTGATCTAACTAAGAAAACACAAGTTAAATTTTGACAATCAGTCAAGTATTTCTGAAATTAGAAAGAATTCACCATGTTAAATCCACATCGACATCTTCACATGTTTAACATGGGGAAATTGTTTTTTCGCAATAAAATCAATATTTGACCATTGGCAAATATCACGAAATAAAAAGAAGGCCCATTCTTAAATTTTCCTTTAGTTTAATATTATCTAAAAAAAATTGTTTGGTAATTGTTTATATAGCCGTAAGCTGTGGGCAGTTTCGTGAAACAGACAGTAGTTTCTTCTACATCAGTGCCATCAGACAAGGTTATTAAACGCATAAGAATGTATAGGCTGGGCGCTATGTTTCATCCATCATATGAAATGGTGCGATTTGTTGATATATGTCATTTGCCGAGGATGAAGTTAAAGAAACATATTGAATATCTGAGATATCACATGAGACACAGTTACATGGTATATTTAGCAATATTTAAAACAGTAGAAGATACATTCACCTGGTAACCTGTCACATAATTATTCAGTTAACACATACCCCAATAATCCTTTTAACCCTTTAAACCCTGGATACACTACATTGGACTACAATATTCCATTAATGACACAATTTGGAATATTTTTACAGGTGAATAATAGTTAAGAATGCTGCAGATCCTGCTGAGGTGACTCGTTACGAAGTGCCGGCTCATCTAGTTCTACAGTGTTTGCACATGTTGTCTTTCTGGCATCTAGGGTTGAAAGGGTTAACCGTATCAAGGACCCGTGCTATTCATGATCATCGTTTGATTCAAAGATAATTGATTTGTAAACGTGATGAGATATATGTATTGCATATATGTGAACGTTCTCTTGTTACTGTATCTTATGCGGCACATGGAGTTGCCATGACATTCATCGTCCAAACTGAGACTTGGTATTGACTTGAGTTACATATAACGGATAGCTATGATTAACGTTACCCCCTTGATTAAGATAATTATATCTTCTCTTCTCAGCTTGTGACAGCGGCTCCTACGGCGACAATTGTACGAAAGCATGTGGCAATTGCACCGGGAATGAAGTGTGTAACCACATTAACGGTGTTTGTGCTGGGGGCTGCGACGATGGTTGGCTGGGGACCACGTGCCACGACGGTAACTACACATTATAAATTTCACGAAACCTGTCCAAAGTTTACTACTACATTTGCATATATGCAATGCAAGACAATATGTTTTTTAAATAATATAACATTTCATGAACAATTAAATCATATCTCTATGGGAATTTAACATGAGGGAAAAAAGCTTGAGAATCTGAAAGAGGAGTCGAAAAACGAGATATCGACTCTGAAACGTTGCTAGATAGCTTGGAAATCATCTAAGAAAACAACAAATTTGATTATGACAGGTAAGACACACACATCACATATTAACATTATTGCTGTACGTCCACGCATGAATATAATATCAGTACATGTATATGTTTTTCTCAGTAGAGATAGCTAGAGCCATTTCGTATATTTGATTCTTCGTCGAGTGGAGACGAAACTTAATTGTGGCTGTGACTGGAGAAATGTGCCTTATGGGATGTGTCACCAGTGTCGCTTCTGATCAAATAGCACATTCCTGTAGCAGGATAGCGATATATGTTGCATGTTAGAAGCATGACGGGTGTTTCATTCATGGAATTGACGGACATTGCAGAACCTGTTCAGACTGTGCGAATGCACAGGCTGATCTGGATCTGCACTGGTCACAACATCTATAATCCCCATTTCTTCAGTCACACCCACACTTGCATGTATGTAAGATTCTTAATTGTCATCTCTACGCGGTGTAGAACTCCATAGCGAGTCACAAAATCATGTAGTTGCGAACAATAACTTTTGCAATATACTCGCGTACCATCAGTTCTAGCTACGGACGGTATGGGAGCAGATTACTAGAGTTACTGTTCGCAACTACAAACCATGCCGTTGTGCAGATTTGCTAAGGTGCAGCAGAAATCTGTTTTGTATGAAGTGTAATTTCTATCTCAGTTTGCAGTAATGGTTATTACGGAGCAGGGTGTAATTCTACATGCGGTCAGTGTGCGAATACTGGGATGTGTCACCATGTCAACGGTGAATGCGGTACCGACGGCTGTTTAGCAGGCTGGCAGGGATCCACGTGCCATGACGGTAACACAGTTTACAATTTTCGATTTTTTGAGCAGGTCATACTCAACTTTTATGTCCAATTTTCGTTAGAGTCGCACTTAAAGGTCATATGAATCGAACAAATAAATTTTAAAATATATTTTCTAAACTGGTAGATAATGACTATACAAACGACATGTAGAAAACCCCATGCAAACATTATAATCCGATGAAAAGTTATGAACATTTTCATAATTGTACATTCTATGAATTTTTTGCGAGCAAACTTTTTAAAATCCCAATATAAAAGTTTTAATTAACATCATGAATTATCAAGTTAATGTTATAAAAGAATGATACAAAAATAAATTAATATAAATAAATATAAAACAATTGTTTTTCTATGACCTCAGCTAATTGAAATGTTTAAACCTTCGTAACTTTTTTAATATTTGTTATTTATTTTCAACATGTAGTTTTCATAATTTATTTCATATGATCATATTGTATTATATACACAAATAAAATAAAGTTGTTCATATGACCTTTAAGCTGTCCTCAATATAAGTGCGATCATGTGAACACTATTATTGAGCCACAAAACATGACAGCTATTATATTGTTCCAGTATTTAACAGTTTCAACACTACATACCTGTATAGTGGTGCTAGCAAACAGTGTAGATCCAGATGAGCCGGCTCGTGACGAGCCGTCTCATCAGGATCTGCACCTTTTGCAAGTAATTTTCATATTTTTGAACACAAAAACACCCAGTTTTCATAAATAGACTAGTCTGAAAATCATTTTGTGACGATTGGATTTCTTGCGAAATTGTCATATCAAAATCGATTCCTACT
>JAQRGA010000742.1:0-12641 GCA_029237695.1 Conchocele bisecta | reverse complement strand
GGCAAAATTGTCAAATTCTAAGTAAAAAACGGGGAGATAATCCATTACCGGGAGTCAAATCATAAATTGAAATAAACTTTGTGCATCTACGGTACTCATCATAAGGAAGCTACATACCGAGTTTCAGGTCGAGTCACATATCAGATGTAAACTAGAGCTATCACAGGAGTGAACATAATACCTTACAAACATCGCTTTGACAGGTTTACCGGTAATATCAGAAATAGTTTCATGGGTTGGAATCAAAATTTCATGCCGATTTTTTACCTTTGACCTTTAAGTGTGACCTTGATCATGGATGAGTATTGACACACCGTCTCATCATGGTAAACAATTGTGGGCAGTCATTTGAAAAAACATGCATCGGATTGAAAGATATAGGGCGGAAATGAAAGCTCATGAGCATGTTTTACCTTTGACCTCTAAGTGTGACCTTGACCTTGGATGCAGACATGTGGGTATTGAACGTGACACATTGTCTCATCAGGGCAAATCATTTGAAAATCTATGCGTTAGTTTATCAGTTTAGAAGATAGACATTGAAAGTTGACGAAATGTTCATAGCAAACGGGGAATTCTATTCCGCATTTGCTAGGAACATTTCGTCAACTTTTGATGTCATTTACAGAAAATATTAAGTTTCTGTAAAAAGATTTTCATGAAAAATCGCACATCTTCTTAGGTACAAAATTACATGGCTTGTCTCATATTGCAGTAGGTTACAAATGTTAATCTTCTGGGCCCGGTTGCTCAAAGGCTCTGTTAGCTTAACAGACTGTTAAATCCTTAACCTTGTTAAGGATTTAACAGTCTGTCAAGCTAACAGAGGTTTTGAGCAACCGGGCCCTGGCTGATATGTCATAATGAACATACATCACAGCTTCATTGCATCATCAACTAAAGCAAGTGAAGAGGGGCTCACTGATACCCCCGGCCGACGTCTTGTCCGACCAACAAATATAATTTCTAAGTCATTAGGCCTTGACATTTGGCATGAAAGCCACATGGGGGAAAATAGAATGAAAATATGGATGATGATAACAAAGTACATGAAGTTTCAAGTCAATCTGACTTACGGTTGCAGAGATAATGGGCACCCGATAACATAATCGCAAATCTTATTATGGAATTACGAAAACTATATACCCCTCGACATACTACGTATGCCAGTTATAATAATGATTTCAATATCTCTGATAATGTTCTAAACTAACATAAAATGTGAGTTATGAAAGACAATGTGGAACTTTCCGAATGTCACCTACCTGTAAGCTCTTTTACGAGCTCATTTTGCTGACCTACATTGTCAAAGGAAGAGTCAATTTTTAATGGTTGTCGACATCTCTGACAAACAAAGCTCACTCGATTCTTTTCAGGTTTGTTGGCAAACATGTCCTGGCTACCTTCTCTTGGGCTGCAATTAACCATTTCAAGTCTGAATATGTACAAGACATAGGCCGTTCCGTAAGTTATGGACTACTGTCTGTTCCACGATTTTCTGCCGACAAACTTTTGACCATTAAACACACTCAGTCACTGAACCTAAAAATATTTAAATGTAAGTACTTTTTCTCTTTTTCATCAATAACAAAAAAAGTTACCCTCCCTAAAAAATGATTTGATGAAATTCCATCAATTATTGATTTTATTGCGAAAAATAAATTTTCCTAAAAGTAATTTTGGTATTTGTGGAACGAGCTTCAAAAACTAACATGTAAAAGGTAAGATGGGGTCCATTTTCTGGAAAGGCAACTTTAATTTTCTAAACCTTCTACAAATTTCTTTCAGAATGATTAGTTTGTATTTATTTTATAATACATGTACATGTACTAATATTTTTTTTCAGATGGAACATATATAAAATATGTCACAATTAAAGTTCTGCTAAAGTGTGAATCAGATCTTATTCGCTATTCTGCAGAGGAAGCCTATGAGTGCAATCATGACAATGTTCATCTCATTTCCAATGCATTTCATTACCAATTAACACAAATACAGTCGAACTTCGATGGGTCGAACAGCCTGCGGGGTTAAGTTTTAGTTCGACCCATCCGTTGTTCGACCCATCAGGATTTTCTACTGTAACCATTTCAGATCTACGAGTTGGTCAGTGTACTAAGTGAAACAAGTCGTCATTACGACACGTTGTTTCATATAAATGCGCTTACATTTGCATTTACGGTTGATTGTCACAGTCGTTTATTAACAGAAACAGGCTTTAATAAAATAAAGAAAGCGGCAACTCAGTGTATTTTTATTTACATAGCCATTATACAGCAATAGAACATGACAACAGAAAAATGATTACGAAATGCAATTGGCGGACTTGATTGCCCCGTCCGATACGATCATGTGAAAGCATCTCTGATTTTGTACCTATTGGCATTTGCGTAATTTCATGACAAATATTTATCTAATCAAATATAAATCTTTGTGAGTGAATATGTATTTGCCATAAAATGATGCGCATGCTTGTAGGTATAAAATTACATCGCTCGTCATACACTGATAAATCAATAGATGCATGCCCAGTCGCCCCATCACTACTTCGGACCCGGAACCACATTATAATTTACTATCACATGGAACCCAGTCCCATAAATTACCACTTTAATTAACTAACAACTTCGCCGACATTGGTCAATGCATAATTACCACGTATGCTGGTCACGACTGCCGTTATTGTATACGCTCAAATTACCACTTGAGATTTGTTTGACAACCAGTTAACAATAGGTGTGAAAGTCAATCAACTAGTCTTGGAGACAATCGTCTGACATGTTCGAGTTTTTGTGGTGTTTATAGTGGATTTATACACGACCGGGCGTGACAGCGATTCGAGGCATTGAGGGTTGTTCGACTTTCACAAGTTCGACCTATACCGGGTAGTTTTAACGTATTTATATAGGAATTCTGCCGGGACCTAAAGGCTAGTTCAAGTTTACCAGGGTTCGACCCATCGAAGTTCGACTGTAGGTATATAATAACATTATAATGTAACTACATTCATTTACCATGTTGAAATTCCCTGCAAATGCTTCATTTTTTACAAAATCGGTTACCATGGCAACAGTTTTGAAAAAGTGTTTTTGATACCTATTGTGACGTTTTAAGACGTCATAAATTATGATAAACTTTAATATATACAAATGACACAAAAGTATTGCTACTGTACTTTTGAAAAGCACAAATTGTTACCATAGTAACAATATTAACATTATGTCTTGCTTTTCAAACATCCGGCTTATTTTAACTACCGGTATTTCAAATAAACCTTTTTGAGATACAGTAGGTGATTATCAATACTGCAAATACACAATTTATCTGACAAACCATATGTGCATTATACTATCTTTGTTCATATCCATGTATAACTGTTACAATAGCACACAATATAGTTTGCCAAAATCTGTCACCATGGAAACCATTTTTCCTTCAAAATATCGTTGTTCAATTGTATATAATAGATAACTGAACAAAATGAAATATGTAGTAACATCATTGGATGAAATAAACAATTAAACATACAACAATTGTATTATACACTAGTTCTGAAATATATATGCATTACCATAGTAACCATGGTAACCAATATTGGAAAACACAAAATAGTATTTGTTGAAAAGCTGTTTACTTTTTGAAAATCAATGCAATACACCCGAGTACTGTTACCATCTAGCAATACACTTAACATGTGAACGTTTAATAATATTGGTTGTCATGGCAACCATTTTAATATTTCACACAAAAAATCATATATACTCCATCTAAAATCAATATATTCGTCGAATCAGTATACATTATTAATGCTGCAAAAACAATACTTATCTTGACAAACATGATTGTTCAAAGTAATTTCACCTTGACCTTTGACATGAAGGCCACATGGGCGTGGTACATGTATGGAATGAAAATATGGATGATGATAAGGATGTATATGAAGTTTGAAGTCAATCTGACGTACGGTTGCAGAAAAATTGAAGGCAAATCGTACAGATGCAAATGTCTAAGTAATTTGACCTTGACCTTGGAAATGAAGGCCGCAGAGTGTGGTATGGAATGAAAATATGGTTGATGATAAGGATGTATATTAAGTTTGAGGTCCATCCGACTTTCCGTCACAGAGATAATGGGTACCCAAACTCTTTAACGTGGACGGACGGAATTACGAAAACTATATACCCCTCGACATACATTGTATGCCGAGGGGGGGGGGGGGGGGGGGGGTGGGGGGGGGGGGGGGGGGGGGGGGTGGGGGGGGGGGGGGGGGGGGGGGGGGGGGTATATACCCCTCGACATACATTGTGATGCCGGGGGGGGGGGTGGGTATATCTATAGTTTTGTATACACATTTTAAACTTTATATATGTTTAATACGACAATTACAAACAAGAGCGAGCAGTCATACATGGAACAGGGGGTATATCTATAGTTTTGTATACACAGTTTAAACTTCTTTATATATTTTACAACAGTCATGCATGGAACATGACAGGTGACATGTCATCAGTCCCATTTCTCCTGTCACAGCCATAGCTCAGGAACTAGACTGGTGACATATGTCATCGGTCCCTTTTTTCCTGTCACAGCCATAGCTCAGGAACTAGACTGGTCAATGGCGGATCCAGGATTTCACCCAGGCCCACATGAAACTTGAACGAGGTATGCTCGTTCCTCGACTGAGAGGAGCGAGGCAGTTGGCTAGGGGGTGCGGGGGAATGCCCCCCCACCCCCCAGAAATTGTTTGAATTGAAGAAGCCATTTCCTGCATTCTACTGCATTTTTTAATATATTTTAAGATCATAACAGTCCATACAATCTATGTGTAAAACAATATTTCGTAAAAACAAATCGGGATTTCTGAAGGACCCCGCCCCCCCCCCCCCCCCCCCCCCCCTGAATCCGCCTCTGCTGGTGACATATGTCATCAGTCCATTTTCTCCTGACACAGTCTCCTAAATTTAAAATTCATATCATTTTCCAATTCAATTAGGAATCCTCAGCGATTTGTAACCCGGAGGATATAACAACAAGAGCTGTAGGAGAACAGCATAGCTCGACTACGAGGGTTGTCGATGTACACATAGCTTGACAAACAAGGTGGCTGCAGCCTGCATACAAACCTTAACCAAGGTTGACTAAAAAACTGAACCAAGGGAAATTAAGTAAGTAATTCAAGGTTAAATGTAGGTCAATGACAGATATAGGTCAGGGGTTATTGATGTACATCACTAGGAGATGAAGTTTTCCAAGTATGGTTGCTGTAGGCCTGGAGTATTCATATACAGCTTGACTAAAACCTTAACCAAGGGGAAATAACTAAGTAATTCAAGATAAAAGTAGGTCAAGGTTCAATATAGGTCAGGGATTATTGATGTAACATCACTATGGAGTGAAGTTGTCCAGTATGGTTGATGTAGGCCCAGGAGTATTCCATATACAAGCTTGACTAAAAACCTTAACCAAGAAATAACTAAGTAATTCAAGGTAAAGTGGTCAAGGCAAATATAGTCAGGGATTATTGATGTACACACTAGGAGATGAATGTCCAAGTAGGTTGTAGGCCAGATAACCATATACAAGCTTACTACATTAAACCAAGTAATTCAAGTTAAATGTAGGTGAAGGTAAAATTAGGCCAGGGGTTAGAACATCCCTAAGAGAAAAAGTTATCCAAGTATGTGTCTGTATGCACAATAGTATTCCATATACAAGCTTGACTAAAAACCTTAACCAAGGTGACTAAAAACCTTAACCAAGGGATTAACTAATTAATTCAAGGTTAAATGTAGGTCAAGGTGAAATATAGGTCAGGTTGTTGATGTACATCACTACGAGATGAAGTTGTCCAAGTATGGTTGGTGTAGGGCCATGAGTATTCCATCTACAAGGTTGACTAAAAACCTTAACCAAAGAGAATTAAGTAAGTAATTGAAGAGGAATGTAGGTGAAGGTCAAATATAGATCAGGGGTTATTGATGTACATCCCTATGAGAAAAGGTTGTCCAAGTATGGTGTCTGTATGCACAATAGTATTCCATGTACAAGCTTGAGTAAAAACCTTAACCAAGGTTGACTAAAAACCTTAACCAAGGTGACTTAAGTAAGTAATTGAAGAGGAAATATAGGTGAAGGTGAAATATATATCAGGGGTTGTTGATGTACATCACTAGGAGATGAAGTTGTCCAAGTATGGTGGGTGTAGGGCCAGTAGTATTCCATATACAAGCTTGACTAAAAACCTTAACCAAGGGGAATTAACTAATTAATTCAAGAGGAAATGTAGGTCAAGGTCAACTATAGATCAGGGGTTATTGATGTACATCGCTATGAGAAAAGGTTGTCCAAGTATGGTGTCTGTATGCACAATAGTATTCCATGTAGAAAGCTTGACTAAAAACCTTAACCAAGGTTGACTAAAAACCTTAACCAATGGGAATTAACTAAGTAATTCAAGGTTAAATGTAGGTCAAAGTCAAATATAGGTCAGGGGTTGTTGATGTACATCACTAGGAGATACAGTTGTCGAAGTATGGTTGGTGTAGGGCCAGGAGTATTCCATCTACAAGCTTGACTAAAAACCTTAACGAAAGAGAATTAACTAAGTAATTCAAGAGGAAATGTAGGTCAAGGTCAAATGTAGGTCAAGGTCAAATATAGATCAAGGGTTATTGATGTACATCCCTAGGAGATGAAGTTGTCCAAGTATGGTGGGTGTAGGGCCAGGAGTATTCCATATACAAGCTTGACTAAAAACCTTAACCAAGGAGAATTAACTTAAGTAATTGAAGAGGAAATGTAGGTCAAGGTCAAATATAGATCAGGGGTTATTGATGTACATCCCTATGAGAAAAGATTGTCCAAGTATGGTGTCTGTATGCACAATAGTATTCCATGTACAAGCTTGACTAAAAACCTTCACCAAGGTCAGGGGTTATTGATGTACATCACTAGGAGATGAAGTTGTCCAAGTATGGTGGGTGTAGGGCCAGTAGTATTCCATATACAAGGTTGACTAAAAACCTTAACCAAAGCGTGACGGTGACGCCGACGCCGACGCCGGGATGACAACATAAGCTCTACTTATTCTTCGAATAGTCGAGCTAAAAATGTTCTACTTTCATTTCAGCTACACATTTAATTTTAATTTATTGAGTAAAAGATGCCGAAATATTTATTTAAATTAATATCTAATTATTTAAAAATACTTTGTTTAATTCATAATACAAACTAGAAATGGACGCTTGTCGACAAGCGCATGTGTATCCCCCTCCCCAGATACACAAGTAGTTTGAAAAAAGGGTGTTCGAGTTATGCTCCGGAGACAAAATCAGTGACGGAAAAACAAAGGTAGATAACTAAAGAATTAGTGATGCAAGAGTTGTCATTCTTGCGGGACACACCTTTAGGGTCGTGGTCTATGCATGTGTGAAGTTTCATGAAAATATTCCAAAGGGTGTTCGAGTTATGCTCCAGACACGAAATCAGTGCACAAAACAACAAAGGGAGATAACTAAGAAATTAACGACGCAAGAGTTGTCATTCTTACGTGCGACACACCTTTGGGTCGTCTTCTATGCATGTGTGAAGTTTAATAAACTAGAAAATGTGTTCATAGAACACGGATGTCCCACATATCGCTTTGATAATAAATGAGGCCAAATTGCAAGTCAAAATTTTCTTTTACCTGAGCGTTAAAGTTTTTGAAGCACCAAGTATGTGACCTTGACCCTGGGCTTGGCGGGGGCAGGAGAAACGTGGATTTGGCACAGGGCGGTAGAGGACCATTAGAGCAATGCATATATGAAATATGAAGCTGATCCGTGAAAGAAAACAGAAATTATAAGATATTTACCTGAGCGTTAAAGTTTTTGAAGCACTAAGTATATGATGTTAACCCTGGGCTTGGCGGGGGCGGGATGAACGTGGATTTGGCACAGGGCGGTAGAGGACCATTAGAGCAACGCATATATGAAATATGAAGTTGATCCGTGAATGGAAAGAAAAATTATAAGATATTTACCTGAGCATTAAAGTTTTTGAAGCACCAAGTATGTGACCTTGACCCTGGGATTGGCGGGGGCAGGACGAACGTGGATTTGGTACAGGGCGGTGTAGAGGACCATTAGAGCAATGCGTATATGAAATATGAAGATGATCCATGAAAGAAAACAGTAAAATTATAAGATATTTACCCGAGCGTTCAAAGTTTTTTGAAGCACTAAGTATGTGACCTTGACCCTGGGCTTGGCGGGGGCAGGACGAACGTGGATTTGGCACAGGCGGTAGACGACCATTAGAGCAACGCGTATATGAAATATGAAGTTGATCCGTGAATGGAAATAAAAAATTATAAGATATTACCTGAGCGTTAAAGTTTTTGAAGCACCAAGTATGTGACCTTGACCCTGGGATTGGTGGGGCAGGACGAACGTGGATTTGGCACAGGGCGGTAGAGGACCATTAGAGCAATGCGTATATGAAATATGAAGATGATCCATGATCCATGCAAGAAAACAGAAAGTATAAGATATTTACCCAAGCGTTAATGTTTTTGAAGCACTAAGTATGTGACCTTAACCCTGGGCTTGACGGGGGCAGAACGAACGTGGATTTGGCACAGGGCGGTAGAGGACCATTAGAGCAATGCGTATATGCGTGTTCGAGTTATGCTCTGGATACAAAATCAGAGCATGAAACAACAAAGGGAGATAAGTAAACAAGAATTCCGCGGAATCAGATGCCTCGCCTTGTCCCGCCTTGACCTCGAGCCTGGGCCCGAAAGCAATTTTCACTGGCCCGAACATATTATACAATTATTGACTAGTGAACCATAGAATATCAGATTATATTCTATGGCTCACTAGTCAATAATGTTTTATTATATGATAATAGTCTGATATAGCACTTACGACCTTATGCTACTAGACAAAAATTGAAAAAGAATTTGAAAAAAAAAATGAAAAAAAAAATGAAAAAAAGTTTAAAAATTAAAAATAATAATGCTTGCTACTGGAGCCCAGCATTTTTTTTAATAGTCCTATATTTATCTACATATATCTGCACAGGTCCACATAAATGCCACAATATTTTCAACACAGTTTACAGGAAATGTAATATAATCATTTACCTGTATAAATTACCTGTAAGTGGTCAGTGGTCAGTTGCACATGCTAGCACATGCACAGGTGAATAGTCTGTATATAGCACTTACGACCTTATGCTACTGGACAAAAATTGAAAAATAATTTGAAAAAAGAAATGAAAAAAAAAATGAAAAAAAAAAATGAAAAAAAAAAAAATGGAAAAAAAAAAGTTTAAAAATAATAATGCTTGCTACTGGAGCCCAGATTTTTTTTCCAGTCAAATTGAAAAATAATTTGAAAAAAAAAAAAAAAAAAAATGAAAAAAAAAAATTTAAAATTGTTCTCTCTACAGGTAAGGTGTACAGAGCACACGAGAAAAGGTATACAGAGCAGACGAGAAAACAGGTCTTCATGCATTATTGTCCAGTTTGTAGAGTGCGCAAAACAAAAAAGGGAGATAACTGAAAAATTAGCTACGCAAGAGTTGTCATTCTTGTGCGCGACACACCTCCGGGTCGTGGTCTATGCATGTGTGAAGTTTCATGAAAGTATTCCAAAGGGTGGTCGAGTTATGCTCCGGACAGGAAATCAGTGAGCGAAAACAAAAAAGGGAGATAACTGAAAAATTAGCTATGCAAGAGTTGTCATTCTTGTGCACGACACACCTTCGGTTCGTGGTCTAATTGAATGTGTTAAGTTTCATAAAAATATTCCAAAGGGTGGTCGAGTTATGGTCAATCAGTGCGCGAAACAAAAAAGGGAGATAACTCAAAAATTAGCTATGCAAGAGTTGTCATTCTTGTGCGCGACACACCTTCGGTCGTGGTCTATGCATGTGTGAAGTTTCATGAAAATATTCGAAAGGGTGGTGGAGTTTAAAAGTATGCTCCGGACACGAAATCAGTGCGAGAAACAAAAAAGGAGATAACTAGTTATTAGCTATGCAAGAGTTGTCATTCTTGTGCGCGACATACCTCCGGGTCGTGGTCTATGCATGTGTGAAGTTTCATGAAAATATTCGAAAGGGTGGTGGAGTTATGCTCCGGACACGAAATCAGTGCGAGAAACAAAAAAGGGAGATAACTAAAAAATTAGCTATGCGAGTTGTCATTCTTGTGCGACACTTCGGGTCGTCTATGCAGTGTGAAGTTTCATGAAAATATTCCAAAGGGTGTTCGAGTTATGCTCCGGACAAGAAGTGTCTGCGGCGGACGCGTACGCGGACGCGGCGCGCTGTCAAATCCATAGTATCCCCCGACAGAGTCCGGGGGATACAATAATCTAGAGATAATTATTATCCTTATTCAAACTCAAGACACGTATCCTTTGTGAATTGTATCGTAATGTATATGCTGTGTAACGTCAAATCACAAGACTGTCGGCAGCGTGTGCGCTAACACACACGACGTGTAATTATCAAAAAATTGCTAGCACCTCTTTGGAAAGTTTGGATTTCCGCGCGAACTGTTTTAATAAATTCATTATAGATTAGTTGATTGTTTAAGTAAAATGGACACTGATTAATAATATCGATGGCTCAAGATGATTAAAACAGTATGTAACTGTTAAAAAACAATGTTTATGCTTTAAATCATCATCATTTCGCTGTCCAATGTCGGATTTTATCGAGCCATTGACCTATGTAAAGTTCAGAATGTAAGCTTTAATCTGATTGGTCATTCAAGAAAAAAGTCACAGGGAAATCCCGCGGAAATCGCTTGGAATAACACTATATTGCTGTAACACAGCTAAAAATATGTCCGCGCATCTCGCAACGTCGGCGAAAGTGGGTCAACATCGGTGTATTCAAATTGTGTTCTAGGTACTAAAATCGGGTTATTTATCGTAAACACTACAATAAATGAACAAATTAATGATCATATTATTGAATTCAGCTGTAAAAAATGTTTTTTATTCTTATTATAATATAGAATTTGTGAATTAAAAACGTTTGTTCGATTTTCATAACGAGGCAGCCAAATTACAGGATTACGACAGCGTACTGAACCCCCTACCTCTACCTTTTTCCCCCATGTTAAATTCCCATAGAGAAATAAATTTTTTGTAATAAAACCAATATTTGACCAAATTTCACGAAATAAAAAGAAGGCTCATTCTTAAATTTTCCTTTAATTTAATATTATCGAAAAAAATATTGTTTTTGAATTGTTTATATGGCCGTAAAATTTGGGCAGCTTTCGTGAAACAGACTATAGACATCATGAAGTCAAAACTAGGGAGTAGATTGCAAGAGTTACTGTTCACAACTAAGAGACGTGGTGACGAGACAAATATGCGTTCATAACTCCTAACACGCGGTAGACACATCAGGTTTTCATAGAAATCGTGAGGTTCCATATCCCGCACCCAAAAATTGGCAAAATTCCTGCACAGGCAGAAAGTTGGTAAAGTACGAATTGGACCGAGTACGAAGTAACTTTGAGACGCAATTTCAAATATCTCGAGTCAGAAACAGATTTTAGACACAAAATCAGAATACATCCGACAGTGCATGTATCTTATCGTTGTGTGTCCGTTAGAAGTGCTATGTACACGAAAGAAATGATTAAAAATGGGAAATAACAAATAAAACAAATACTATACCGGAAACGAAGACCAATTGTTGGTAGACTAGGAATATATAAATGCCGAATTAAATAGTGGGACTTACGCACCTGAGACTGACACCAAACTAATTTAAAGTAGAAGTAAAGCAACATTATTATGTTATGATTTATTATGTAGAATGATATGCGTGGGTATAATCTTAAAACAGTGTAGAAGACCACATATATTATGCTGTAAAATGCATAGTGCGTAAATAATCAGATGTGTGTGAAATATGAGTAGGCTATATAAACAGTTGGGACAACTACACTTTCTAAAATAGAATTTAAATTACTTGCTTAAAATGAATTTCGTTATGTGATATCAAGCAATAAAAAAATGAGACTGCTTAAATCATATTATGAGATGTTAATTACCCAAATATAGACTGAAACTCCAGCTGGACATGTGGAGGAGACCGATCGCGAGTTAGTGAAGCATTTATAGAAAATGTAAGAGATATATATATATACATAGTTACTTACATCAACATGTTACCATCAGTACCAGAGCGAGAGTCAATAGTGACCCCAGTTTGTTAGAGTTTAATCTTCACAAATGATGATAACATGATGGACGAGTTGCAGTATAATAAGTTCAATCCACTCAGGCATAGTGACCGTAGAGTACTGGAATGGGACTAATATAAGTGCTATTATGAACTACTCCAGAATTTTGCACCATAATGGAAGTTCTTTAAAGGAAATTACGAAGAAATGGAGAAGGTAACTTGACATAAACTGGGATGAATTGCTGGTTGGAGACGATCCGGATGAATTAGCTAGTAAAAACGATGATGGAGAAACATATGCATATACCTAAACAAAAGATCAAAACCGCAAAAAAAGCAAAATCGCACAATTATGTTCTGCCGAAGGAAAAAACGATAAGAAAAATTAAACGCAAGCATATGTACTGGCGGCAAAGATATATGGAGATCACGGATGG
>JAQRGA010000740.1:0-13080 GCA_029237695.1 Conchocele bisecta | reverse complement strand
TTTTATAGGAGTATTGTACGCAAATGTCCTCTCTAGCCTATATAGAAAATCAAACATTAAAAGTTTGGACCATGACCGGCGGTATGGTAAGTGACTATTTTCTCGCCACTCACTAATATATGGGCAATTACTATACCGCCGTGTATTATCTTCTCTTTTTCTTTCGTCTTCATAATATGTGAAACACATTGTCATCTAACCAAATAACAATAGATAAACGCCGCACCTGAACTCGAATAATAGCAACTCGTATATAATGATAAGCCGCGAAACGACAGTAGCTGGGCCCGAAAACATATTACATCAAACTTTGCATAACCTAATATCGATCATTCCCTGCCTGATATGTTTTGCCCTGACCAACCGTCAAATATCATCATCATACTCTACATGGCTTCTAATTCCTTCTCTCGTCTGAACATGTCATCTTCCTTGGTACGCAGTGTCTGTAACCGTCTTTGCTGTAGTTGAACTTCTGAACTTTCGTCCATATAATCATCACTATATGATGTATAGTAGTCGTCTCTTTCCTGTTTAATAGGGTGAGTCTGTCTGCCACCGGGTGACCTCATAGGACACATAGTCTGTCAATTTACAGTTATTTGTCAGTGATTGTGTAACAATTCAGACAATCCATGACGGTATACGCCTTTACCTGGCAATTGTATCGATACTACATATTCACTGCACATGTGAATCTGTGCATGCGGTCCGATTGTTAGCACGTGTATCTGTGTATACCAGTATTGAATTGTGGAATTGTTGACACCATGGAGTTGATTATGTGAGCTTTGGGTTGTTGTATCTGTTCTGTCGATATTGTATCTCAAGTCACATATTCTTATGGTATATGTTCCGTTACATTTGGGCCAATATATCTGTATATCCTGCCCTTCCATACCCTATAGCTCAGCCCTATGCTCAGCCCATATAAGCCCAGCATATAACCCCATATAGCTTGACTTATCGCCCGCGCCCAGCGCTGCATTTCACTACTAACCAAACAAATGCTTGATATTGCTTCTTTGGGAAAATAATTTTGTACAGTTCTTGTTGGAAAATCCGATCGACCAGATTTTCATGGTTGCGGACTCTGATTTTGTGACAATATTTTTTTTTCCGACCCTGTTTTCCCATGAACTCCCCTGTTCGCGCGTTTTTCGCTAAAGAATCGATAACATCGTAAACTACTCAATAGGTTTTGTTGATTGTCCGACTAGCGCAGTGGTCAGCGAGGTCGGCGGCCAGGTTGTGGATTGTAAGTGAGAAGTTTATCGGTGGTTCGAGGCTCGCTAGGGTGTTCTATTTTTTTTTTCCCCAGAAATACAATTCTGATTTTTTTTTATTTAAAGTAAATAAGTATACAGGTACCTTGATCCAGTTAATTATTTGAAAAGCGGAAACCGCTCAAATAATTTTCTTAGTATCTATCTCTGACTCGCGACGCCGCGCCGTATCGTATCGTATTTTCTCGTATTTTGTTGTTATTAGTGTGTGTGTGCTAGTATGAGTGGACGTATGTAGTTGGCAATTTTAAACACATCATCTCCTCCATTATCATTATTCATTTCATGAACAATACGGTGTTGAACTCTGGAAGTTGTACACACAACGTGTGAAGTTGAACTAAACTAAATAGTGAACTATTGTGGTATAAATATTTGGAAACGTGACGTAAATGCTGAAAGTTGATCAGCAACCGACGCCAATGACGTCAGGATTACAGTGAAACGACAAAACAAAATAATTGCTTGTTGGATGAACTGAAGTGCATTTGCATAGTGAAATTCCAATTTAGTACAGGAGCCACGTGAGAGTAATTCTGGGAACTGTGAAGGACACGTATGTGAGGAAATATACACTGAACGTTTATACAAAGTGAACCATTTATCTACGTAGTGCAACACCAATGGAAACTTATTTAGTGAAGTGATACTTGATCAAGTCCAACGGACGTGGATATGAACAATCAGTGAACATATACATTGGTAGTATATATATATAAATAGTGATTATTCATAGTGAGACATCCAAAAGCCAAAGACAATTTATTTACCTATATTGTGCTGATTTTGAATTGAAAGATCATGGCGGATCTTTGTGAAAAGCGGGAAGAAAGAGATCGGAGGAGATTAAGGAGGGAAAGAAGGATAGCAGAGGAGGAAGTACGGAATAGCATGGAGGCGGAAATGGTAGAATTACGAAGGCAACGTGAGGAATGTGTAGTAGCAAGAAGGAGAATTAGAGGAGAAGCGGAAAGAAAAACTGAGAGAAACAGTTCTTCAAGAGAACGTCAAGGTCGTGATGATCTAAACAGTGTTGGAAAGTATCGGTCGCGATTCGCCAGTGATTCTCAGAGTCGTGCGTGTTCAAATAAAGATAGTGAAACGCAACTCGAGAGATCATATCATGGTGATGAAGATGTACTTCGCCGTCTTAGGGAATTATCTGAATCGAGAACGACTGGAAGAAGCACGACAAGGAGACACAACGTCGAAGTTACTGACAATACAGAGGAGAACTATGGAACAGACAGAAGGAGGGCTGATAGAAAGGGACGGACCGAAGTAGAGCTCTATGATGAGGAGAGTATGTCAGAAAACGACGAGATGGAAAGCCAACCAGGAAAGAAGATGAAGAGAGACATGAGTCCACAATGAAAATGAGCAAAGGACACCAGAAAAACGAGGAAGTAGATCGAGTGGAGTAGATGGGGACGACGAGAGGAAAACGACATAGAGTGGATAGATTTAAATAGAGAAATTGAAGAGAACATAAAAGCGATGCAAGATTTAGCTCTGACCACAAAGGAAAAAGCTCAGACATTTGGAATACACGAACGAAGATATAAAGAAGAGGAGCAACAAAGACGTACGAGAAGCAGTAGTAGGACAGAAACGTCATTTGACAACCTTCGATCAGACAGAATGGGTACAAAGAGTGGAGCGTATAGGAAGGACAGACATATTCCCTCAGGTTGAAAAGCACTATTATGAGCGATGGAACGAGACGAGTGATGAAGAGGAGGACACCATGGAACAGACGAGAATTAAGGGTACGAGAACAAAGGAAGAAGACAGATATGTGGGACGAGTAGCTGCACCACTATCAAGATCGAAGACTGACTATGCTGAAGTTACCGGTGGCAGACAGACTCACCCTATTAAACAGGAAAGAGACGACTACTATACATCATATAGTGATGATTATATGGACGAAAGTTCAGAAGTTCAACTACAGCAAAGACGGTTACAGACACTGCGTACCAAGGAAGATGACATGTTCAGACGAGAGAAGGAATTAGAAGCCATGGAGAGCAGGATGAAAGAAGAGGAACAGAGAGCCTCACGACAGCAGAAATATGCACAATAATGAAATACTAACAGAGAGGGAGGGTAGATTGAAGGTGAAGATGAACGAGATAGAACGGAGAGAGAAGGACCAATTTAAGGAAAGGAAACACAATTTGGATGATCGTAACAGTAGTAACATCGCAATCGACAGAAAGGACAACCAATCTAGCAACAAGAATGGCACAACTCGTTCCCGAAGTTTTCGGTGTTCTCGGGGAGGAACCTAAACCAAGAACGAGGCCTCCTATGAAGAATGGAAATATGAAGTCGCTTGTAGCCGACAAGATATTTACCCTGAACATGTAATGTCACAGGCCATTCGGAAATCCCTAAGGGCAAGCAAAGAGAGTTTTGCTGCCGATGGGAACGCATGTCACAGTGGACGAAATACTCAGTAAGCTGGAAGGAGTATTCGGAAATGTTGCCGCTGGCGAAAGCGTGTTACAGGAATTCTACACCACCACACAGAAACAAGGAGAATCGATAGCAGCATGGGGATTAAGGCTAGAGGAGATAGTTCAGAGAGCCATGGATAAAGGACATGTTCGTGAAGAAGACCGGAACGACATGCTGAGATCGAATTCTGGAGGTCCTTGAGGAGTGAGAAGTTAAAGATGGCGTCAAGGATACACTATGAAAATATCAGAACATTTGACACAACTACAGAGAGCAGTTAGAGCAGAGGAATACGACATGAAATTGACAACGGGAGTACAACACCAACAAATAAGAACAGAAACACCGGACGGGACAAAGTTAGACGAGATGATGAAAAAGATAACATCACTGGAAAAACAAATGCAAGAGATGCGAAAAAGACCGAGAAGAGGAACACCTTGGCGAGCACCACAAACAGAATCACAGACAAACCAAGGAGTAGACAAATTGCATACCGAGAAGAAGGAGGGTGAACATAAGAAGCCTTTAAACTGACAGTGTCTCCGTTGAAGCGCGAACTGGAGACAGCACAGAAAAGCGCCCACAGAAGAAAACATTGTTCACCAAATTGGTTGGTCACGCTAATGAAACCACGATAACATTTTGTGGTAGCGACACACCTGCATTAGTTGACAGTGGGTCTATGGTGACCACTGTATCCGAGGATTTCTATTTCTATAATTCCCTCCAGCCGCGACCTGAAATGAAGCCATTGAAAGACTTGGATTTGAGAGGACCGGACGGAGGACAAGTTCCGTACATCGGATATGTGGAGGCTACAATTGAGATAGCATTCATCAACGACAGTGAGCTGTTTGTCCCCGTCCTTGTAGTCCCTGCAACAGAATACAACTTGAATGTTCCTGTTATCGTCGGAACCAATGTCATTCGGCTGTGTGAGGAAGCGACTGGAGAGGACAGTGTTGTACCGACTGAATGGATAGATGCTTTCCAAGCAGTACACCATGGATGTGTCGGAAAAGTAATGTCAACTAATCGCAGAATTGAGATCCAACCAATGGAAATCTGTAACCGTCAACGGATTTGTTAGAAAAAACAGAACTGTTGATACAGCAGTTACAGAGACGGCGGATGGGGTTTCATCCAAACTTGGAGTATGCCCTAGGGTAGTGAAGCTGGATAAACCAGGAAAGAGCACCAGGATCCCCGTCAGACTATACAATATGTCAGCAAAAGTAGTGATCATCCAGCCACATTCACCTCTTTGCGAGCTACAAGAAGTCAAAGTTCTTCGGTCCTGTGATCCTTTGTCTACACCTGCTGTCATTGCCAAACAGTCTGTTAATATACCAGCCAATGCCACAGAAAACGAGCCCATCACTATGAAGCTAGGCGTTGATTTAGCCGATTCCGATCTTTCACAGATTCAACAAGACAAGGTTACTCGCCTATTCTGTAAGTGGCAGTCCATATTCTCGAAGGGCCCGACCGATTTGGGACATACCGACCTAGTGAAACATGAGATTCATTTGACGGAAGAAAAACCATTCAAGGAGCCCTACCGAAGAATAGCACCAGCACTGATCCAAGAGATTCGAGAACATTTAGCCGAGATGATGGCAGCTGATGCAATACGTCCATCGGAGAGCCCGTACTCGTCCAATGTCGTGATAGTCAGGAAAAAGGACGGCACAATCCGTTTCTGCATCGACTACAGGAAGCTAAATCTCCGCACGATCAAGGACGCGTACGCCATTCCGAGGATTGAAGATTCCCTGCACCTTCTCGGCCGGTTCCAGATACTTCTCAAAACTGGACTTGAAAGCCGGATATTGGCAGGTTGAACTGAAAGAAGAGGACAAAAGGAAAAACCGCTTTCCAGGTCGGAAACTTGGGATTCTTTGAGTGCAACCACATGCCATTCGGACTATGTAACGCCCCGGCTACATTCCAACGACTCATGGAACGCTGCATGGGTGACCTCAACCTTCAACAGTGTTTGATATATCTCGATGATATAATCATCTTCTCAACTACATTTGATGAACAACTGGATCGATTAGAAGCTGTCTTCGAGAGATTACATCAACACAATTTGAAGCTCAAGACATCTAAATGTGAATTTTTCAAGCGACAGGTCACATACCTCGGTCACATTGTATCCGAAGACGGAATCAAGACAGATCCAGAGAAAATATCTGCCATCAAAACTTGGCCCGTTCCCACATCGACAAAAGACGTTAGGCGCTTCATCGGATTCAGTGGCTACTACAGGAGATTTGTTAAGGACTACGCTAGTATTGTGCGTCCTCTTAACGATCTCCTCGTAGGTCAGTGCACTAAGAAATCAAAGCAGAAGACACGTCAATCACCATTCCGCTGGGACAACGAACAGCAGCAGGCCTTCGATGCGATCATCGAGAAGCTGTCATCGCCGCCAATCCTCGCATATGCCGAATATGATAAGCCATTTATCCTACACACGGATGCCTCGTTGAATGGATTGGGAGCCGTGCTATACCAGAAGCAGAACGGCATTGACCGGGTTATCGCGTATGCAAGCAGGAGTCTTAAGCCGTCGGAGAAGAATTATCCGGCCCACAAGTTGGAATTCTTAGCTTTGAAGTGGGCCATCACAGACAAATTTCATGACTATCTGTATGGTGCCACCTTTGAAGCTGTCTCTGACAATAACCCTCTTACATACGTGTTAACTACGGCTAAGCTTGATGCTACTGGTCAACGATGGATAGCTGCTCTCTCTCCAACTACAACTTCCATATCACCTATAGAAGTGGGAAGAAGAACAACGACGCCGATGGTTTATCAAGGCAAATGCCAATGGAAACAGAGGAGCGGACAATCTTCCCAGATAACATGAAGGCCATATTTAGCATGACACAGACAACTTCTGAGGACGCACCCGCAGAGGAATGCCTGACTACAGACCATAACACGTCATTCGAATGCCACATTCCGGAAGACCTACTGGCGGCATGCGCCTTGTCATCGAATGATTGGCGAAACGGACAGGATACAGACAGAGCAATTTCGAGAGTAGTGAGACTTAAGAAGTCCAATCAGCGACCTACTGCAAGGCAAGCCGCGAACGAAGACCCAGCAGTTAGAAGGTATCTTCGCGAGTGGGATAAGCTGCTACTCCGGGATGGCATCCTGTTCAGGATAACTAACATTCGAGGACAAGATATCACCCAGACCGTTCTTCCGGAATCTGCCAAAGACACCATACTAAGTGCCCTACACGACGACATGGGACACCAGGGCCGGGATCGCACAACATCTCTCGTCAAGGAGCGATATTTCTGGCCGGGGATGGATGGCGACATCAAGCGGAAGGTGCAGACATGCGATCGCTGTATTAGGCAGAAGGTTCCAGCACAGAGGGCAGCTGAATTGGTCCCGATCAAGTCGACCGCTCCGATGGAAATTGTCTGCATTGACTATCTGTCTCTCGAAACCTCCAAGGGCGGTTACGAGAGCGTGCTAGTCATTACAGATCATTTCACGCGCTACTCCATGGCCATTCCGACGAGGAACCAGACAGCACGGACGACGGCTAGGGCTTTGTTTGAACGTGCACCATGTGTATTCGTGCCCGGCTAGCTCAGTCGGTTAGAGCGATGGTACGGTAAACCAGAGGTCCCGGGTTCGAGCCCCGGGCCGGAGCACATTTTTCTCACCCTGTGACAATTGGCGCCCAACGAGGGACCGTGACTGATATATATACTACCCAAAATGTTCCAAATATATGGAATTCAGAGACGAATTAAATATAGAATTCGGGGAAGAATTCCAATTTGGCGGGGAAGTATGTCGCAGTACGTAACTCACTGTGGGGAGGAAGTGTGTATTCGTGCCCGGCTAGCTCAGTCGGTTAGAGCGATGGTACGGTAAACCAGAGGTCCCGGGTTCGAACCCCGGGCCGGAGCACATTTTTCTCACCCTGTGACAATTGGCGCCCAACGAGGGACCGTCTCTGAATTCCATATATTTGGTACATTTTGGGTAGTATATATATCAGTCACGGTCCCTCGTTGGGCGCCAATTGTCACAGGGTGAGAAAAATGTGCTCCGGCCCGAGGCTCGAACCCGGGACCTCTGGTTTACCGTACCATCGCTCTAACCGACTGAGCTAGCCGGGCACGAATACACACTTCCTCCCCACAGTGAGTTACGTACCGCGACATACTTCCCCGCCAAATTGGAATTCTTCCCCGAATTCTATATTTAATTCGTCTCTGAATTCCATATATTTGGTACATTTTGGGTAGTATATATATCAGTCACGGTCCCTCGTTGGGCGCCAATTGTCACAGGGTGAGAAAAATGTGCTCCGGCCCGGGGCTCGAACCCGGGACCTCTGGTTTACCGTACCATCGCTCTAACCGACTGAGCTAGCCGGGCACGAATACACACTTCCTCCCCACAGTGAGTTACGTACCGCGACATACTTCCCCGCCAAATTGGAATTCTTCCCCGAATTCTATATTTAATTCGTCTCTGAATTCCATATTTTTGGAACATTTTGGGTAGTATATATATCAGTCACGATCCCTAGTTGGGCGCCAAATGTCACAGGGCGAGAAAAATGTGCTCCGGCCCGGGGCTCGAACCCGGGACCTCTGGTTTACCGTACCATCGCTCTAACCGACTGAGCTAGCCGGGCACGAATACACACTTCCTCCCCACAGTGAGTTACGTACCGTGACATACTTCCCCACCAAATTGGAATTCGTCCCCGAATTCTATATTTAATTCGTCTCTGAATTCCATATATTTGGTATATTTTGGGTAGTATATATATCAGTCACGGTCCCTCGTTGGGCGCCAGATGTCACAGGGTGAGAAAAATGTGCACCGGCCCGGGGCTCGAACCCGGGACCTCTGGTTTACCGTACCATCGCTCTAACCGACTGAGCTAGCCGGGCACGAATACACACTTCCTCCCCACAGTGAGTTACGTACCGTGACATACTTCCCCACCAAATTGGAATTCGTCCTCGAATTCTATATTTAATTCGTCTCTGAATTCCATATATTTGGTATATTTTGGGTAGTAAATATATCAGTCACGGTCCCTCGTTGGGCGCCAAATGTCACAGGGTGAGAAAAATGTGCTCCGGCCCGGGGCTCGAACCCGGGACCTCTGGTTTACCGTACCATCGCTCTAACCGACTGAGCTAGCCGGGCACGAATACACACTTCCTCCCCACAGTGAGTTACGTACCGCGACATACTTCCCGCCATTAATTGGAATTCTTCCCCGAATTCTATATTTAATTCGTCTCTGAATTCCATATATTTGGAACATTGGGTGGGTAGTATATATATCAGTCACGGTCCCTCGTTGGGCGCCAGATGTCACAGGGTGAGAAAAATATGCTCCGCCCTGCTCGAACCCGGGACCTCTGGTTTACCGTACCATCGCTCTAACCGACTGAGCTAGCCGGGCACGAACACACACTTCCTCCCCACAGTGAGTTACGTACCGTGACATACTTCCCCACCAAACAAATTGGAATTCGTCCCCGAATTCTATATTTAATTCGTCTCTGAATTCCATATTTTTGAACATTTTGGGTAGTATATATATCAGTCACGATCCCTAGTTGGGCGCCAAATGTCACAGGGCGGAGAAAAATGTGTCCGCCCGGGGCTCGAACGACCTCTGTTTACCGTACCATCGCTCTAACCGACTGACTAGCGGGCACGAATACACACTTCCTCCCACAGTGAGTTACGTACCGTGACCACTTCCCCCCATGGAATTCGTCCCCGAATTCTATATTTAATTGTCTCTGATTCCATATATTTGTATATTTTGTAGTATATATGTCAGTCACGGTCCCTCGTGGGCGAATGTCACAGGGTGAAAAAATGTGCCCGGCCCGGGGCTCGAACCCGGGACCTCTGGTTTACCGTACCATCGCTCTAACCGACTGAGCTAGCCGGGCACGAATACACTTCCTCCCCACAGTGAGTTACGTACCTGACATGACTTCCCCATAAATTGGAATTCGTCCTCGAATCTACTAATTCGTCAATGAATCCATATTTGGTAATATTTTGGGTAGTATATATCAGTCACGGTCCCCTCGTTGGGCGCCAAATGTCACAGGTGAGAAAAATGTGCTCCGGCCCGGGGCTCGAACCCGGGACCTCTGGTTTACCGTACCATCGCTCTAACCGACTGAGCTAGCCGGGCACGAATACACACTTCCTCCCCACAGTGAGTTACGTACCGCGACATACTTCCCCGCCAAATTGGAATTCTCCCCGAATTCTATATTTAATTCGTCTCTGAATTCCATATATTTGGTACATTTTGGGTAGTATATATATCAGTCACGGTCCCTCGTTGGGCGCCAATTGTCACAGGGTGAGAAAAATGTGCTCCGGCCCGGGGCTCGAACCCGGGACCTCTGGTTTACCGTACCATCGCTCTAACCGACTGAGCTAGCCGGGCACGAATACACACTTCCTCCCCACAGTGAGTTACGTACCGCGACATACTTCCCCGCCAAATTGGAATTCTTCCCCGAATTCTATATTTAATTCGTCTCTGAATTCCATATATTTGGAACATTTTGGGTAGTATGTATATATCAGTCACGATCCCTAGTTGGGCGCCAAATGTCACAGGGCGAGAAAAATGTGCTCCGGCCCGGGGCTCGAACCCGGGACCTCTGGTTTACCGTACCATCGCTCTAACCGACTGAGCTAGCCGCACGAATACACACTTCCTCCCCACATGAGTTACGTACGTAATACATTCCTCCCCCGTATACGTGACATAGGATAACACTGTTACGGCTGATTCTCCATATATCACATGCACGCACACTCAGCCTTGTTCACGGTCTTATATACCTGCTTCGTGCGATAGGAGAATGAACCAGCTAGGTTAAATTAACAGCCTCATTGCCTCCTTCATTTAATGCACATATTACGACTGGATGACAGATACACTGTATTAGTACATTCGGAAACAAACAGGCCAACGGTCATTTGCCTGCCATTTTTGGGCACAAATGCCCGGGTTTGGAAGGTCCTCGAACCAATTCCTACCCTTAAATATAAGATGAAAAAACCTATTTAGAATTGCATACAAAAATGTAGAAAACATGGCTATGTTAAAATGGTGATATTTTTGTTAAAACAATGTTTTCGCCATAAAAACACCAAGGTGCAGATCTTCATGAAGACGTGTGTATAGTTTTCAGATCGATTGACTGCAATGTTTTAGAGAAGTTTGCCCTTTCTGTCCACCACGCCACCCAGCGGTAAAACATAATACGTACCGTTTCTTTAAACGTCGTTTAACACAATCTTTAACCAAGGAACTAACTCAGTATTGGCAACTATATGTGAAGGATACACGAATGTCATGTGTATCACAGCGGGTTGCGGTGCACGTCACTGGTTCATTATAGTGTGCAGGTATGGTGACTATATACCTAATGCTATTTGAAGATACTATTATGCAATTATAGGTAAAGGTCACGCAAAGGAGATGCACATCATCGGCTCATGAAAGTATTCAAGTATGGTATCTTTGCCTAATATTACTGAATATACAAGCTCTTACACAAAACCAACTGTAACCTTGTGACGGACGGACGGACGGACAAGGGTAACACTAAATGCACCGTCCACTATCGTTGTGGGGCATAATAAAACATTGTTCAGAATAGAACAGTTTACATAGTTTGGAGTGGCGATTATTACAATACCCCCTCCGTCACCCCCCCCCACCCATTCGCCCCCACTGTTTCGAACGCCCGTCGTTTGTGTGTTGGGGTTTAACGGCATATCAGACGGAGATGCATAGTAAAACACTGGCTGAACTATACATATGTTATTGTTCACATATTGGATTTTTAAGGAACTAAATGCTGCGGTCGCTGCCGCTCCCTCGCATTTAATTCCTCAAAAGTCCAATATGTAAACAATAACTTATACATACGTAGATGGTGATCAACCTACATGGATATGTTAGGGGACCAAGTGATACGCAGGTCACAAATCACATAAACCCCATTTCTCCAGCCACAGCCACATAAATGTACATTTACAACGAGGATATCATATGATATTGGTGTACTTTTCAATGATTATGCATGCTGACTCAACACTGCGTTGGCATGTTCTATATTTTAAACCAATACACCTGTATGTATGTATGGAAGCGTCCTGATGCCAATGCTAAAAAAAAAACTTACCATCTCCTAATTAGGTCTTAGAGCGTTAGTAATGTCCGATTAACTAGGACTTTGTGTCTCCTAATTAGGAGTTAGTATCTCCTAATTAGAACTTACTATCTCTTAACTAGACTTACTAGCTGTGTCAATGCTAAACATGTTTTATATCCTAATTAGGAGATACTAACTCATAATTAGGAGATAGTAAGTCCTAATTAGGAGATATTATCTCCTAATTAAGACTTATTATCTCATAATTAGGAAACACATTTATTTTAGCATTGGCACCAGGACGCTTCCATATTTATGTGCACGTCAAAGGTAATTATGTGTTATGGGAGGATAACGAGTGACATATATCCACATACAAATCAACTAACATTTGTATGAATTATGTAAATCACTCACAACGTTAGCCCTGTTCATGATATCTGATGTACACACATACGTATAATTACTCACGTATGAACGCATTTGCATAGATATGTAAATGTACGTATGGAGTAAATTTGCATCGAGTCTGGAGGTAGTGCAAATGTAAATTTATGTAGCATGCAAATTTGCATGCTATGCAAATGCGGGTCATGAACGCACAGTAATGCATATGTGCAATATGAAGATATTAGTTGAAGGCAAACAGAAATAATAGGCGAAACTGTTACAAAAACTGTCAAAGAATAAACGGACGAACAGACAGACAGACAGGGCGAAACCTATATAGGCCAGGGAATATAGCATTTGACCCAAAAGTCTCTGAAACACAAATGCCATTATTGCCAATAATTCGAGAAAAATATGCTGATCGGCAGAACAAATATCGCCAAAAATCGGAGGGTAGGAAAGCTGTCATTTTGGGGGAAAGTGGTAATTTGGTGCAAAAATCGACAAATAAATTTAAAAAAATAATATGCAGATAAAACGTGTGGTGACTATCAAACGAATTTAATGAAACAATTACATATATATAGTGTTTAGAGAATAACTTTTTTGAGCTTTTTGTGTGTCATTGTTGGGTAAAACTATCAAATTAATGCATAACTTGTGGTAAATTTTGAAAAATGATATGTCGGCCAACTGTTTCGAGACTTATAATACCGAAAATTGGA
>JAQRGA010000074.1:0-153879 GCA_029237695.1 Conchocele bisecta | reverse complement strand
TTCGATTCCGTCCGATTCAAATTTATCTGCAGAATGTTCAGACTAACTACATAGGAAATGCTGCTAAGTAAGTGTTAACGGTCGGAACATGGTCATCATTGAAAGCAAGAAACCACAGTCGTATTGATGAACAATAAGAGTTTCCCGAGACCTCATGGGGGCCGCCATTAATCCAGTGTAAGCAATAGACCACGTGATCCCATTCCCTGAGTAGGCCCCGCTTCGTGAGACGGTGTGCTAATCACGATAATAAGTACCCCCAACATCTAATTATAAATACACGTGTGGCTTTGTGTGGAAACAAATCGATAACGCGTACAGTGTGACGAGTTGTTGATCTGATGACATCACGCAGCTGTATATTTTGGATCTTAGGCAATGTTTTGAAATTGACGCTTGGTTTTGATGTGTGCACACACCGCGCTGTCAGAGACAATACACTCTCGATTATACGCAGATCTATTAGACGGCTGGTTATTTAAAAAATATCGATTTTCGGAGGCCGGAATGTTAAAAGCGTGAGACATATTTTAAGTTGTTCAGCACACCTTCGCCGATATTGTTTTTAGAAAATCAGTAATATTTACGTAAAATGGTCTTGAAAAGTTCACAAAAATGATATCACCGTATTTTGTTCAGCCGATATTGTTTTAAAAAATCAGTACTCTTTTCCGTAAATGGTGTTTAAAATTTACACAAAATATATCGCAGGATTTCGCCGATATTATTTTAGAAAATCACCAATATTTTCCGTAAATGTGTTGACACAAAGCTCACGCGGAATTCCAATAAAACAAAAATACTAATTTAATAAACAGACGCCGAAAACTACTGTGTTTGAATACATTGAGTATTTGTGTAACTGAATGCGATCACGTAAGCCATACATTGTTAGTCAATATTGTATGTATAAATGTACATGTTGTATTTAAAGGTGCATGCCCACTTAGTAGGCACACAATGTTTTTATATTATTTAAATAAGTGTATAATTGTGCCATTATTTATTTTACTGATAGTGACGCGCGGTGGTATCAGGCTATTTTCATATGCAAATGAGTTTGAATACATTGAGTATTTGTGTAACTGAATGCGATCACGTAAGCCATACATTGTTAGTCAATATTGTATGTATAAATGTACATGTTGTATTTAAAGGTGCATGCCCACTTAGTAGGCACACAATGTTTTTATATTATTTAAATAAGTGTATAATTGTGCCATTATTTATTTTACTGATAGTGACGCGCGGTGGTATCAGGCTATTTTCATATGCAAATGAGGCATGATATTTTTCAATTATTTATACTAAGTAAATGCGTCACCTAAAACAATAATATTTGCGACAGATTATAAAGTATGCTCATTGCACATCGAAAAATAAATACAGATAATAAATAGTAATGTCCGTTAATAGTTAAGGAAACACGGTTATCGCCCCTGATATCAATGGGGAAATTTACTTCTGATGTAAAATGTATAATAGTGCCAACCAATACGTGGGGTTATGGTGAATGAATGTTTATTTTTCCAGAAAATATCTCAGATGATGTCTCTGATAAAAAGAACATGTTGTGCCTACTGCGTAGGCATGTACCTTTAAAAGTGAAATAAAAATATTTAAATAAAAAACAATGTGCCAGGGCTGTATGGTGACGATATTGAACATTAATTTGATAATAATTTGTAAACTATCCACTGAAATTGCATTAGCGTCCAATTAGTGGGTGACAACTTTGTTTTAACCCATTTCTTGACATGGCGAACACGTTGGACAAATCAAAAGTCGCACAAATTCAGCGAATACAAGTTCAGTCTTTTTCTGGTTCAAATACTTATACTGAGATTTGCAAATATGTTCTATATAGGGGCCAGGAAATGTATCAATCATATGCACTGATTTGTGATATGGACATTCCACCGCTTGTTCACAATATGTCAAAAACTCGGCACAGGTTCGTTGCTGACTACATATTCTGACACTGGGGTGAAATATTCTTGTTCCACACCAGTGCATATGCTACCCTTAATCTACGATCGTGTAGTGTGTTTACATCCTTTGAGACTGGTCTGGAAACTAATAACAGTACCGTCGATATCACGTGTAAATCCGATACGATATGTTGACGCTGTTTGTCATAAAATCGCGTCTAAAATGAACAGGTTAGTTAGGTAACGTGAAATATATAATTATACGATAGTGTACACAATTTGCGCCTAAATTTACTCCAGTCGACATAGCTCTACTGGTTAGCGAGTGCATCGCTAAATCAACATCGAGGTACCTGGTCGGTACTTGTTCGACAACTTTGTAAAAGTGAACTATAAGTGGACATGTGACCGTAGTATCGCGGACTATAAATGCCAGTTAGATTCACTGCTCAAAGCGCATATGCTGCAGTATGAAAACGTGAACGATACTTACGATACCATAGTCAACTGTATCAACAAAGCAGCAGAGGTCACACTTCCAACTGGTACATTTAAACCATATCTTAAACCATACTGGACCACAGACTTGAAACAGCTACACCGTGAAATTAAATCATTAAGACATCTGTGGATTAATAGAGGGAGGCCTCGTTCAGCAGATGAAACCACTTACACGAACTACAAAAACGCGAAAATATCATTTCGTCGCTTACTTAGAAAAAAACTCAATTTCGATTTGAAAATGAAGAAAATTAGCGAATTGACAAATTAGCTGAATTAGATCAAAAAGGATTTTGGAAGGCAATATATGCACGTAAATCATCAAGACGAGCATCAAGAGGGCGTGAGATCAAATTTAAAGACCATATTGTGCGCGATCCCTCATGTCTAGTTAAGGGCTGGGGTGAATATTTTAAAAACTTATATTGTTTTACAAACGACCCAGAATTCGACGCTAATGTGAAACACAACGTTGACGCTGAGGTTGAACAGCTCTTAGACAAAGATAATGAATCGGTAGCGCCTAAGAGCTGTATCATAACGTATCCAGTGTCATGTGAGGAACTCGACGCTATCATTCAGACTCTTCCAAACAACAAGGCTGCTAGTCTAGACAATATCAAATATGAACATATGAAATTCGGTGGAAAATATTTGAAAAATTGTATACAGAAACTCTTCAGTAAAATACTAGAGAATGAAATGATTCCAGACCAGTTCAAAGATGGACTAATAATAACACTACATAAGGGACATGGAACAGATATCACAAATCCAAACAACTACCGTGCGATATCACTTCCACCCGTGATATCTAAACTATTCGAGAAAGTCCTACAACATAGAATTGAAGTCACACGCATACAGGACAAGCTGAACCACATGCAATATGGCTTTCAAAAAGATAAAAACTGCAATATGGTGTCGTTTATTCTTCAGGAAGCCATATCGTACTGTCGCGAAAGAGGCAGCAAACTATGTTCGTGTTTCATAGACGCCGACAAATCATTTGACAGGGTATGGACACATAGTCTTCTGTACAAATTATACCACTTCGGACTCAAAGGCAAAGACCTTCGGATTATTGCACACATGAAAAAAGAGATGCAAAGCCGCGTTTATACACAAGGTGTACTATCAGACTGGCTGCCGATTGAGCAAGGAATCAGACAAGGGGCCACCTTGTCTGCTTTCTACTACACCGTGTATATAAACGAACTGCTATGCCTCCTTGAAGACGCAACTGATGGCCTGAAGATAGACAATATACACATTTGTGCCCCGACTCAAGCTGATGACATTGTGCTTTTATCGCTATCAAAGTTGCACATGGATGCACCTCTGCAAATATGCTTGTATGTGTCTGTGTGACTCCATATATGAGAATTTCCTTATTATAGTATAACCCGTGTTCGGCCTATGTGTTTACTACCTTTGTAAGAGATAGCCGTACTGGTCAGGGTCTCCGGCACTACATTGTCGCCGCCTCATCATGCTAATGTCTCCTGTATACAGGTGGCCAGTCTCAAACTGTCGCAATGGTTTGTACTCTTGAAATATATTCTAACTCCGTTAGTAATGCTGAATGTTAGAGCATGATTTGTATTTTAATTGGGTAAATTATCATATGATTTATCAAAGATATACATCATACAAATAACTAAACATACGTAAGAAACAGCAAACATTTATGAATTATTAACAGTGTCTCAATTAACATCGTATGCACATGCATTCAAATAATGTCGTACCTTCGACCTTAGAAACAACTTCTCATGGCGCATTAGATCGTGGTGTTTATATTGTGCATGTAACTTTACTACCACGTACTCCTATCTATCGACGTCTGGTGTGTGTGTACTTGTATGTGTGGACGTGTGAATCAAGTTGCTTGAGTATTATATACGTACATAATAAAAGACAGAACAAAGAACATACATTAAATACATTAAAAGGAAATACAAAAACCAACAATTTCAATTTTCAAACAGATGCGGACTTTACATTAAATGCTAGTACATGTACATTAAAAGTAAATACTAAAACCAACAATTGAAATTTTCACACCGATGCGGACAATAACTAACATTTCACATTGGGAAATGTCCTTGCTCAATGTACGTGTATGCTGCCATCATTTTACGAATACATTTATTATTACATGCACCTGCTTACTATACAGGCTCGGTAAACAATCGGTAATTGAGTTGTATCAATGTATGTGAACATCACTGACAATAACGATAACTAGCCTAGTGTACATGTTCTTTGGAAATGAATTATGCCAACAGTCCTGTTATCGAAATCTATATGTAGAGCAATTATATTTCTATTTCAGAATCAACAAATACGCAGCAAAAGGACTATGAAAATATGAAGATATGAGTTATTTCGATCTGGTGTCTGAGAAGGTCTGAAGTGAACAACAATACGTAATACTTGGTCAGCGGCTATTGTACTATACGCGCGGGAGAGTTGATTAGGGTACCTTTGTTACAATAACTAACCAATGAAACATTGCGTAAATTAAACAATATACATACCTACGTCCGGTTGTAAACACGGCTGTATCTAAACATATGACCATAACGAACATACGAACTACTGTTGGTTTCCGATAAAGTGGTAAGGGCAAATGTCACAGGAGATTCCATATTGAACCATAATACATAAGTAGGTGTGTAAAAAGTGCAAAACTGACATTAGCATGACGATGCAGCTAGTATGTGACTAATATTAGCCCGAAATATATTCAAGCAACATTCAGGTATATTCTGAATCAATTTTTCACTTTTTTTGTAAAGTTTTTGTTGAAAAAGAAAATAGTGAGCACAGGTACTCGAATCGTATGTGTATCAAAACAACTTTCGTCAGGCGCTCCATGGGAAATGCATGCATGATCAAGTCCGTATTAATCAATAACAACGCACCTGATATTTCATTATCTAATTGTAGAACATACATACATTGTTACGTGCACCTATATCGACCTGTGACCTAGACATACATTTCGTAGTTGATGCATGTAGGGTAGTGGTTACAGTTAGCTGGTGTATGCTCCCCAAATAATGTGTAGGGGGAGCATACAGTTACCTCTTTGTACGGCGTCCGGCATCCGGCATCCGCCGTCAACCGTCCACCGTCCACCGTCCACCGTTCGGCGTCCGAGTTTATTTAAACTTCATATACGCATTGATCACCATCCACGTTTGCATTGTATACCCTATCCATGCTTCCCAGGAGCCCAAGGTCAAATGACTTACATGTATAATGTATATATATATTGTATTATAAGCTTACGTTACAGTTTTTCAAATTGCTATATCAGTGTGACTGCTTCTGATATCAACTTGGTCAGATGACTTTAAACTTTTTGTTAAAGTATTATGTTAAAGTTTTTCAAATTGCTATGTCTCTCTGACTGCTTGGGATATCCACTTGAAACTTCATATAGACAGTAAGCACCATGTATCGTGATTAATAACCATACTACAACAATAATCAGGGTCAAGGACTTTGCATTCAAATCCAGGCGTCATCGGGGAGCATTTGTGGGATTTACCGACCATCTAGTTTAATTAATCTTTCTTTGAGTGTTGTGCGTTCGACACGAACATTGTTGTATTTGTTTCTTTATTGAATACTTCATACTCCCACATATCTGCCATTGTTAATAAGTTTATTTTTTGAATATTATTTAATGTAGCTACATGTATATATTTTTTGTTTACATATGTTCGAAAACTGATATGTATACGTATATTGCATAATGTCATTTGGATAGTCTTATTTACATCCATATGTCTGTCTTGACCAAACGTATGCGCGCACCTAATATATTCCCAGCCCTGGGGGCGGTGGACATGCGACGTGCGGTGTGGGTTTAGCCAACCAAACATTACCAGGGGCTGAAAACTCCGATCTGACTGCGTGGTCTGTGACGCAGTAAACCTAGTGCACACGTCACAAGGACCCTTTGACAATATATATATATAATGCATTTACATGTGGGAAAACTTGTGCAGTCCGATTGCGGTCCAATTGCAATTAATGGGAACGCGAATTGCAATCCTGCGCTCCAGGAATTGCAATTCGCCTGGTAAGAGAACCACAGGCCACTTTGTATGGCCATTCTTGGATATACGTACGTACATGTATGTATGTTTTAACATGCATTGCTATCTGAGAAGCTTTACCAGGAAACCTGGCAAAATGAGATCACATATATGTTCTTGGTGTCCGGTTTAGAGAGGTTTCACTGTACATATTTACTTTGTTACATGTCAATATGGCCCGCCTTCTGACGTACTCTGATAAATTAAAATACTAAATGACCCCACCGCTCCCTCAATATACAATACTACTGTCAGTTTCACGAAACATTCCCAAATTTTACGGCCGTATAAATAATGCAAAAACAATATGTTTTTCTATAATATTAAATGTTATCAACATTTAAGAATGTGCCTTCTTTTTATTTCGTGAACTTTGGTCGAATATTGATTTTATTACGAAAAATGAGTTCTCTATGGGAATTTAAAGTGGAAAAAAAGTGGTGGAGAACCTGGAGGAGTAGTCGAGAAACGAAGCAAATAGGAAAGTGATTCTGAAATCTAGCTAGATAGCTTGGAAATGATCTAACTAAGGACACACAAGTTACAGTTTGAAAATCGGTCCACTAATTCTGACATTAGAAAATGTTTCCCATGTTAAATCCCCATAGACATTTTCACTGTGAAGTTATCTTTGGGGATTTAACATTTGGAAAAAAAAAATTTCGCAATAAAATTAATATTGGACTAAAGGCTCATTCTTAAATTTTGCTAAAATGTAATATCAAAACAAATATTGTTGTTTCATTGTTTATCTGACCGTAAAATTTAGGCATGTTTCGTGGAACAGACAGTAGTACAATATATTATGATAGGTGGTTGTGATTACATGATATTGTGTCTGTCTATACGGAAATATTATACATAATTTATGAGATATGACAATTTGAAAGTTTGGGAGTTTTTATTATCCACCCGATATATACATTTACAATGAAATGTATATATTTAAATCCATCCACTTGCATTTACATGTAGGTCAGTGAAAATGCACATGCCAGTATTATCAATGTCGATAACCAGCCAGGTTAGATCAGGAGCCTATTTCACCAACATTGCAAAGTATACTTTTCTGGCAAAGTATACATTGATGGAGAAATTTTAAATTTTAGGGAAAAATTATTAATTTGTATTATACTGAATTTATAATATTATCACAGCCATTTTGGCTGTGATAATGTAATAAATTCATTATAATAATTTTGCATACTCTTAACCATAAAATATAAGCAGTCGTTTGTTCTGTATATGAAATAATGCATTTCAGGGAAAATAAATGATATATAAGTATATCTAGTATTGCTAGACAAGTATAATTTGCAATGTTGGTGAAATAGGCTACTGATAACGTGCGTTTCCTCTCTATGTGTTGCCATACATGTATATATGACGATGGCACTGGATAAATGGTGCATATGGGATTTGTGACCAGTGTACATGTAGATCCTGATCAAATAGCTCACACCTGAAGCATATATTTGAACATATATTGTTTGTTAGAAGCAAGACTGGCGTTCAATTGATGTAATGACGAACAGTGCAGATCCTGATCAGACTGTGTGGATGCACAGGCTGATGTGGATCTACACTGGTCGTAAAACCCAAGTGATCAAATAGCACATTCATGTAGAATGGTAACGATTTATATTGCTTGTTAGAAGGAAGACAGGTGTTGCATTGGTGTAATGGCGAACAGTGCAGATCCTGATCAGACTGTGCGGATGCCATACTGGACTATTTCGCCAATATGCCTGGCTTAGCATGGCCAGTTACTCCCCTGGTTATCGAGGCAGTTTGCCTGCTTACCTGGTCAAGATTTTATATGGAAACATATAGCAATACTTTTGAAATGTCATCCTATTATAGCATCAGGCATCAATGTATAAAGTATTATCCTTCGTATGGTATAAATATGTATATAATAGAAAGTTGTTTTCCTATGTCCATTTAAGTTTTTATTCAAGAGATTTGCGCCTTATATGCTATATGCAAAATATTGCGACAAAACAATATTGTCTACATTTACCAAACTTTATAGCACACTTATCTATAGTGTACATTCCATTATTGCATATGACAATTTAGATATGTTTTCCTTCTTTAATTTGATACTTAAATCTTAATAATAAGTGTATGCCTTCATATGTCCATTTTTATTTAAAAATCGAACTTTTCAAATTTTCGCATTTTCCTGACTGTGAAATATACGCTAAGTCGTATACTTTATTGGACTACGGGTGTTAAATTATTTTTTCTCTCTAATGTTCGTTTTAAATTACAAGTATACGTGTGCTTAAATGTGACAGTAACATGTTTCATATCTTTAAATCAAGATCAATGGCAATCAATAATTAATTAGTATTTGTCTCTTTTGGATAGACATATGGACGGACGAATAGAAAATCGTGGTGATTAACAAAACATTTGCTCACATTATTTGGTCGTGGCGACATACGTTTTAATAAATAAATATTTAATAAGAATGTGTCTATTTTCAAACATTTCTATCCAAATAATAGTTTCAGTTTTTAATAATCTGTACCGTGAATTATGTATTTTAAATTGCTAATTAATCAATAAACTAACATAGGATCATGTAGGACTACTTGACATTAGTGGTAAGTGAAACCAGTATAGAAATTTACAATCGATAACGGTGTTTGTACATCATTGAAATCGGATCAGTATCTACATTTGACGAATCGAAACTTGATGCTGTCTATCGATGATCTGTACTGATTAGCAGTTTTGTTGTTTTTTTTTTTGGTTTGCCAACAAGACAGACCGGCTATGAGTCAGATAATGAAAATGCATTTGCACAGATGACTTTTCATCACCATTTCAACAAGGTGGTTTATACAAAAAAGAAGAGTATAAAAATTACATTCGACATGTCCAGTTATGAAATATAATTTAATATCGAATCCTTTCTCAATATCACACGCTGGTAATCTTAATTAATGCTAGGTCTGGGATAATTGATCAATTAAACGCTATTTGATTAGGAGGAGTGGTATTGCCTTGTCGTCCGGTTATCTGATAGGCCAGCTTCGTCCAACGTGTTCTTGACCCGATGAGCCCAGTTAACTTATCACATGAATCATATTAATCACATTAATCATGGCTTCTTCGACAACTTTACGTATGCGATCTGAAGTTATTAATTACAAAACTCTTCACGAGGGTGAAACATTGCCAAGATAATATTTTCAATGAAATCGTTCTACAACTGCACATGTTGAGGTTCTGCCAGATACCTGTACCGTGGAAAGGATTATCTCCAGAAAAGAAACAGAATCTGTAAGTATGGGTAATGATGAAATATATAGATACTACAGGGTGACCAAAACTGAAATATAAATCCGCATATTCCTAAAAATAATTATGTTGTGTTCCTCATTGGAAATTCGCATGGATACGGTTCAAATGAGTGACCGCAACATATACTTTTATGGAAGAATAAGAAAGAGATAACGGCATTTCCTCTAAAATCTATCAAAGGCGTCAAAAAGCAAACATTCTCATTTCATTCTTTTAGGATTTGTTAGCAAATGTATAAACTGAACGTGATAATAAAATGCTCAACGTACATTTAGAAATGCCTATTCATTGGATGGAACACATTTTCTATTTCACATATTTCGCCTTTCCTTCACAATGTTATATGGAAGCAATTAACAGTTCTTGTGAAAATACACTAAAATGGAATGTTTAGTTGGTGTATGTCAGCCAAGCCAATTGAATATATTTCATTATATTTGGGATTACACAAGGCATACTAATTTGCCTATTTTTTCAACATACAGGGTCATTCTGTTTGAGGTTAAATTTGCATCGACTGTTTTATGGTAGGTCATAAAATCAGATGCTCGGCCTGCCGATCTATGCACATAATAATTCTTTAATTGGACACATGTGCACAGTTTCGTGATGTGACTACATTCTTAGACTTCAACGATTTTAGTAGCGATAAATACAATATATCTCATACGTGCCACCGTGGTTCGTAGAGGCTTCGGACTTTATGTTTTTTTTCATTTCTCCTAACAGTATATGTTCTGATCATTTATTTGAACCGTATCGTGGAGACTAAATAAATGAGACAAGTCACATGATCGTGTACCTTATAAGTTTGCACCGTAAATTTTACAACAACTGTGATATTGTCGTAAATGACACGAAATTGCATGGAATTGTCAAAGTAAATACGGAATAGTACTCTGAAAGTTTCGTTAACTGTCGACGTAATTTACGGAAATATAGTCAATTTTGTAATATTTTAACATTAAAGTCGCTGATATTATAAAACCTCAAGGAGTGCAGATTCTTATCAGAATACGTGGAGAAAGCTGTTATTTCACATTAAAATTCACCAACTGCATCTGCGACCAATGCAGCCCCCGAGCGGAATCTGATCAGGACCTATACTATATCAATGAATGTTATGAAGTGAAGGGTTAAAACCAACATTACAAATGCAATGCAATGCGAGATACAAATATATATCTGGTGCCCATAAATCATTGTTACTGTGTTGGGACCGATGCCTTATTGATCTCAAATTGCACATGTGTGATGTAATAAAACATGGATATAACAGGCCTTTTCTTCACAATGTTATATGGAAGCAATTAAAAGTTCTTGTGAAAACACACTAAAATGGAATGTTTAGTTGGTGCATTTCAGCCCATCCAATTTAATATATTTCAGTATATTTGGGATTACACACAGCATACTAATTTGCCTATTTTTTCAACATGCAGGGTCATTCTGTTTGAGGTTAAATTTGCATCGACTGTTTTATGGCAGGTCATAAAATCACATGCTCGGCCTGCCGATCTTATATGCACAATCTGGTGAAATACAATGGACATCCCTTACCGGAAATTCGTACAAAGTCCTCTACAAACATTTACCCGACAAATTATGCTTCGTGATCAGCCACGACACACACAATTGAGTTGTGAAAATATGGCGTGATTTTTTACGAAATATACAAATTGATCAATTGTGATAACTGTGGTTTGACAATGAATCAATTAATTAACAACATTCATACGTGGGTGACAACGTTCGCCAGTTTATCTCGCCATGGAAGATTAGGTTACGATAAAGTGACACCATACATGCAACTATCGACGCAATTTACGTGCTTCAAAGCATAGTGGAACATTACCTGAATGTGAACAGACGCCTATACTGTGCATTTGTTGATATGAGGAAAGCCTTCGACTCGGTATATAGGAATGGACTATGGTATAAAATGAATCGCATGGGTATCAACGGTAAAATTTTGAGAATATTTAAGGACATGTATACGAGTGTGAAGTAATGCGTGAAGCATTGTAATACATTTTCTGAATTGTTTGAGTGTTCGATCGGACTGAGACAGGGGGAGGTAACTTCTCCGATCCTTTTCGCGCTGTTTCTGGAAGACTTTGAGCTGTATCTTCAACAGAAAGAGAGTTGTGGGCTATCGATCCAAGATATTGTGATAATTCTGCTGTTGTTCGCCGATGACATGGCAATCGTAAGTGAAACATGTGCTGATCTACAAAACAGTTTAGATACATTATACGAGTATTGTAAAAAATTGGGCCTAACCGTCAACACTGATAAAACTAATGTAATGGTGTTTAGAAAACGTGGAGCTACAAAGCGTGATGAAAAGTGGTTTTATAATGATTTTCCTCTACAATTAGTCAGTGATTTCAACTACCTTGGAACTGTAATTCATCACAACGGATCGTTTTGCCTCAATCAACAGACGCTGTCAGGCAAATGTCTAAAAGCTATGAATGTGTTATTTAGAAATATAAAGTCGTGTGATTTCTCACCTAAAACATTGTGCCAATTGTTTGACGCCTTCGTGTCCTCTATTATTAACTATGCTTGTGAGGTGTGGGGTAATACTAAGTCGAAGGAACTAGAGCGTATTCATTTAAAGTTTTGCAAAAGGATACTAGGTGTGAAGCAGTCTACCAGTAATGCCGGAGTGTACGGAGAATTGGGGAGATACCCGCTGTATATAATGCGCTACCATCTTATTGTTAAATTCTGGTTTAAAGTGTTGTATTCTGAAAATTGCATCATAAGAGCTACGTACTACATTTCACACACTGACTGCGAGGCGGTAAAGACGAATTGGACATCGGGTGTGAAGTCATTATTGTGTCGTCACGGATTTGGAGATGTTTGAGAAAAACCCGCTTCGTGTTAACGCTCAAGCATTCTGCACGGAATTTAAACAAAGACTAGTTGACAACTTTGTACAAGCATGGTTTGTACATGTGTGCACAAACAACAAATTACAATTATACACTAATGTGAAAACGACATTCGGTTATGTCGAATACCTCGGTCTAATATCGCGAAAACATTTGCGCAGCGGACTTACCAAACTACGTCTATCGGCGCACCAATTACGCATTGAAACCGGCCGATATGGTCGTAATCGTGTTACAAGAAACGAAAGGTATTGCACGATATGTGACACACGTGACATTGAAGACGAATACCATTTTGTATGTGTGTGCCCCAGGTATACCGAGCTCCATATGAGGTATATTCCCGCTTACTATCGCCGTCATTGTAGCATGCATAAATTCTTAAACCTTCTTATGACGTCAAACAAAGCACACTTATACAAACTATCTCTGTTTATATACCATGCTGCTAAATTACGAAGTTTAACAGCAATCAATTGAACTTTATATATCCATCCTCTATTGCCAGTAGTTATGTATTGTAATGTATGTTTGCTTGTATGTATTTTTTTCTTTGATTTTTTTCCTTTTTGTGTGACGAGAAACTGTTGTATAGTTTAAGTCAATAAAATATTCTTCTTCTTCATGCACTGTCTTTTATATCACATACCTAACTTTGTAAGTATGGAAGTCTCATAAAATTCAATTGTCAGGCAGTAGAAAAAATAAACGATGAAATAAAAAACATCCACCAAAGCAGATCGTATAAGAACAACCAGAGACATATGATGCACTTAGCACGCGGAAACGTCTTGAATTTCTCTACACGCAAGAATGCGAACGCTCCAAGGGCGCATATATTAAACGCGACAGTATATACTGGAACGACGATAAACGACAAACTTGTGCTAATAAACTTTGGCGTATTGAATCAGAAATTGAGCATGCAAACATTAAATATGCTCAGGAAACCAAATCTCAAGAAACAAACATAGAAAATATGACAGAACACGAAATTAAAGACAAATTGAACGAAACAAATTGTGAAAACAAAAATTACGTAAAAGGGTAAAATTGATACAACTGCTGAGGAACAGCTGCTAGTTTGCATTACACATTATACCAAGCAATGGGCCGTCCGCATTTCTATGTACCGGTTACGGGTCAGGGTGTGTACTTCCGTTTTGTTTCATTATGCCATTACTTATATAGGAGTTTACATGAGTGATTGTTTAATATGATATTTATTAAACGAGTTAACTGAGATAATAAAGCAACGAGGCTCTGCCGAGTTGGTTATCAAATCAGTAAACGATTATGATAAATAATACACCATGGTAATACACTGACTCCCAGTGCCCATAATATGTAATACATTAACCCTATTATTACGTGTAATGTTTCCTTTCTTGTTTTATGTATAAACATTATGACCATATTATAATTATGCCATTCTCTTTATGTGTTGTTAATGACTTTCAATATTAAATAAAATCGAAATTTGATATAAAATGTAGAATAATTGTCGAATTAAATTCCACATTTACTTTACGAAGTATGTCAACTATCGACGTGTCTTCATTTATGGAAATACCACTATAAGGTTGTGTTTGCATGTAACGTGCTGGCACTGCGTTACACGGAAACAAACCTTATTATCATATACCATATACCACCCGCAGATATTAATTATTACCCACTAGGGCTGCATTATATACATGGGCAGTCAAACTAATTGATATCGATGGTTGTTCCGACCAGTGTAAACACATTAGACTGAACATATGTAAAGACAGATGAGGGCTTGCGCTGTTCGCAATTTAGAAAGTGAAATATCCACCACATGTATATAATAAACAATGTTAATCCTGATTATTACACCTGAGGGTTCTAGCGGATCATGATTCAGCTGGTCACACGTTCCATAAATCCCATTTGTGTCACTGATAGCGCTACCAGACGAATGTATCATAGCCTACCCCGGGGCATATTCTGGCCTCGGCTATTTTATCCCTCTCTAGTCCAGATTAGACCCCGCTCATTTGTGTCCGAATAAGTCTGAACTTCAATATCCCAGATTTGATTTTCAATAGTAAATCCAAACAAGGCTTTTACGCTACCGAGGTATGAAACAGCTTAGGCCATTGTCTATCACGGGGTATAAGGTCACCTGGCGAAACTGCACACCAGGCATAGAAGGTCTTCGAGCCAATTCCCACCCTTAACTATAAGCTTCATTCAAAATGTGCACATAATTCAAATGAAATTTGAAGATATATATTTTCTGAAGAATAAATAAGAAACAGTTTAATTAACTGTAGTTTATTTTCTCTCTGAGCATGCAAATCTTTCATCAAAGCTATATTATATATTTTTAATTTAAATGAAACAAACCATTACAATCGAAAATATTTGTCTCAAATATCGCATATTATCTAATTCACAGTATTGGAATATTGACAAGCAAACATGTGATGTCTGTAAAACTGACCACAACCGACGGACACTAGTGGTCAATTTCGCAGGCAATACTGTATTAATTACTCCTATATTGCCTCGCGATGAACGGGAGACAACTGATGTAATCACTTTTCCCATACCTGGAAAAGAGGCGTACCTCCTGCTATCAGCACAAAATAGTTGCACATGACAGGCTGATCTGGATCTACACTGGTCTAAAAACCCATAAGCCATATTTATCTAGTCACAGCTACATATAGCGATGGATAGCCATGTTGTGAATACTATATTAATTTTTTTGAGAGAAGCCATGTAACTTTTTACGTAAGATATCCGATTTTAATTACAATATTTACCGAAATTGTGATATTTTTCGCCAATGACGTCAACAATTGACGAATTGTTTATAGCAAATACGGTATTACAATGACGTCTAAAATTGGCGAATTGTTTACAGAAAATACGGAATACCATTCCGCATTTGCTCTGAACATTTCGTCTACTTTCTACGTCATTTACGGAAAGGCAAATTTTTCATGAGGTATACATGTAGCACAGCTTAGTATGTACACACTTGCATGTCTTGTTCGATTATGAACTTGTATGTTCTCTATCACATGTTTAATGTTCACATATATTAAATAGTATTAATTACGATATTAACGATGATGTTTCCGTCTAGTTCCGCCTAGCTTCGTTCATGATGAATTAATTGTACATTGTGGATGCATTTCACTGTACCAAAACACGGTTATTTATTATGGAAAATAAACAGGTAAATAAATTTCTAATAACTTCCAAAGGGAAGCACATTTAATACACATTGTTTTAAAGGTACATGCACACTCAGTAGGCAGAACATGTTCTTTATAGGAATTAATTACATGTGTAATGGTGTCACTTTTCCACCAGTTCTACACATTACAAGTGTCCGCTATACAGATATAATCATTTAGTAATATTTATTATACTGATAGTGACACGCGGTGGTATCAGGCTATTTGCATATGCAAATGAGGCATGCTATTTATTTAATTATTTTTACTTATTAAATATATCACCTGAAAAAAACATATTTTAGACAGGTTATAAAGTATGATTAGTGCACATCAAAAAATAAATACAGAAAATAAATAGTAATGTCCGTTAACATTTTAAGGAAACACGGTTATCGCCCCTGATATCAGTATACATTTACGTCTGATATAAAATGTATAATAATTCCAATCAATACGTGGGGTAATGGTGAATGCATGTTTATTTTGCCAGAAAATGTCTCATATGATGTCTCTGATATAAAGAACATGTTGTGTCTCTACTGAGTGGGTATGTACATCATGTACCTTTAAAGTCACTAGTTGTATTAAAGTCTCGACTATGTCGTCGATAATTAAATAAAAATAGTGAATTTAAAACAATGTAAACAGGTATATACGTGTAGTTGCCAACAGTGTATGTACGACAGATGTCTGAGAATCTAGGGTTAAGCCGAATAACATAAGTATGGACTATGTTGGACAATAACTATTGACATATGACAGGGTTAATACCATTTCCGCCCGGCGTGAATGTCCACCGAAAGCTACAGGTATTCATGTTACATGTATATCAAAGTGATGGGGGCCGTTTCACTAAACTTCTTACCACTAAAATATTCGTAAGTGCAAACTTAAGATAGTCTGTAAATTTCACATTAACATTGTTTTCTTGTAAACAATTGTTGTATTTACATGTATTGATCATAGACTGCATATGCAGCCTATGTTCAATAAATGTAAATCCATCAATTGAAATTTTCAGACGATCCTAAATTTGCACTTACGAACATTTGAGTCTTACGAAGTTTAGTGAAACGGACCCCTGAATACTATACATATATATTGTATATGAAGCGTCACACCACGTGTTTATGCGGCATACAACACCCCCTGCGTTAATATTATCAAGATGCCAACGTTTCGGAACCTATATTGGCAATATTAACAGACACGAAAGCAGTTTGATGAGCTAAGCCTGAGCTGCAGCACAGCTCAGGGACAGCCAGGCTACTTACTTTCAAACACAATATTCATGTAATTTGAAATAAACACCTTTGCAAATACGGGCAAGATTAGCGCAGGCGATGGTGAATGTTATATGTTGCAGAAATATACTTAACGAATAAAATCATGGGCTGTTGTACGGGGCGCCAAGTGGGACATGACTCAATTTTGTGCCACAAATCTCAATTCTGTGTCATAAAATTCACTTTTGTGCCACAAAATTCAATTCTGTGTAACAAAATTCAATTCTGTTTAACAAAATTCAATTCTGTGTCACAAAATTCACTTTTGTGCCACCAAATTCAATTATGTGTCATAAAATTCAATTCTGCACACGCATGTAAGAAGGACTACCATTGGTCAGAAACTGCACTGGAGAAATGGGTCACGGTCGCCGATCTACACATTCAATGTCGATGATTCATTTCTCATTCTGCCGATGATTCATTTCTCATTCTGCCATTTTGCTTCAACTATCCCCAAACAGTCAAACGTTGACAAACCCATTCGTATGTAAACTCATTTGCGTTATACTTGTACACATAATTCATGTACATGTAGATCTCCGGCGAGTACATACTTCATTTATTGTGTATCGCAAGGTACATCTGCCCCAGTTAAATCAATAATACACGCGCTGTGACCTGTGTTCTGACTGCTGTCTGTGCTTATAAACAGAATATGTGTATTGTGCCATTTGAGGAAACCATTTGTAGTATGTGTGTAGATACCATGGATACTAAGATGGTGTATACTGTAAATAATGCATGTAGAAACATAGTTGCGAACACGTAACTTCGCAACTAGTAGACACAGATCCAATACCATTTGTTTCACAAGGTTAGATCTACTGTTAGAATACGACGTCATCTAATGTCATTTTCGAGCATAAAACGTTACCTGATAAATAGAATACCAGACTAGTGTATTTTAATATCACGTTTATCAGGCTCGGCTCGGAAACGGTAGGAATTCCTCGGCAAGCCTCGGAATTCCTACGCGTTTCCTAGCCTTGCCTGATAAACTTGATATCAAAATACACTAGCCTGGTATTCTCTATATATGGGCATGCTTTCAGGTCTAGCTATGTCCCGGCTACTTTATGTTTGACCCTGTTTACATAATTGAGGGAAAATTCTGAATATTTTTCTTATTTCTCCTTCAAAGTATATATGCTTATATGGTGTGACCACTCATTTGTAATCATATAACCAAAATAGCTGTCCATAAAGAAGTATAATATTGATATATTGGGTTATATTTTCGCATTGAAATATTTAAACCTGCAAGTGTACTCCACCATCTAGTAAAATGGACTAAGACCGATCTCAACCAATCAACGTAGAGATGACATAGACTATCCTACGCAAACTATTTTTTGTGGACAAAAATGAATTCTGTCCCACAAAACTGAATGTTCTTCACAAAACTCAATTCTGTCTTACACAATTGAATCCTTTATAACAAAAATGAATTTTGTATACGAAACGTATGCAGAATTTAATTTTGTGACACAGAATTGACAAAATTGAATTTTGTGACACAGAATTGAATTTTGTGACACAGAATTGAATTTTGTGATTTTTAGTGTTACAAAACTCAATTTTGTCTGGAAACAATTGGTTTTCTACACATAATTAACCTGTCCTGCATGGCGCCCCGTATGTTGCGCTTACTGAGGTAATCAAAAGACTTCCGGCAAACGCTTAACTGACCAAATGTTTTTCTTAACTCGGCAAACGCAACAATCCATGGTTTGTTACTTATATGTACGTGCCATTTTCTGATACTACATGTAGTAGTTTAAAAAAATAAATATGGCGCTAAAATGAAGAATCAAATGACGTCATACAAACGTTAATATAACGAATAACGTCGCACGACGTCACATGGGGCTAATGATTGGCTAATTTGCGGCGTATATCAGAAAATTATAGGCTTAATGGCGACGCCATATACGCCGCATATTTCAAAATTACAATGTGGTTAGCCTATTTCTAATGTACTCATTTACTACTGGCGTAGGAATACATATTGAAATAATTTGCGACCGTTCATCAACAATGATATACCTGTAATGAATGACCCTCAGCCAATCATATTGCGTGATATTTATAGAGTGCATTAGAATAGTTTTTTGTGAAATATTTTTGTTCAGGAAATATCATTTGAGGGCGAACACAGTATATTGTGTGTGCATTAATTTTGTTTTTAACAGCCCAAGTACATGTACAGTCAAGGAACGTTTTAGTTTCAGCCAAATATTTTCTATTGGATTTATGTCTGGGATATTGCTTAAGTTGTTTGTTTCTATATATTCTTTCACTTAGCTGGCCGTGTGGGCATGGGTATTGTCATCCATAAATATATAGTCGTTGCCATGGAAATGGCGTGCAACAACTGCCACTAATTATCGTCAAGCATTTCATTATATTTAGTAGCATTTATGTTACTTTCTACTTGCGTTAATGTTCCGACAGCTTCATAACAAATACTGCTCCACACCATCAAACTGACTCGCCCAGTAGTATAAAGGGAGTCAAAATGATACCACCTGCGGTGGTATCATTTATAACCCTTTATACTACCCCCACCACCCCCGAAAAATCAAAAAATTGGTTAACGAGGAAATTGTCCCCACCACTCCCCGAAAAATCCAAAGATTGGTGTCATAAATACATCATGTATTTTTCACGTCCAATTGAACAGATAAAACTATACTAATAAAAAGGATTTATTTTTATCTCGTTGTAATAAATACATCATGTATTTTTTCACGTCCAATTGAACAGATAAATTGAATAGGTTATAATAAAATATTATAACAAAATGGATAATAAAATACGCAACGAATTGGAATTTTGTAATGACTTTTATGGAGAACTTTTACGCTGTTTCTACAGTATTAAAACACGGTAAAATGACAATACTATGTTGTATCGAATACATGAAATATCAGCGTAATTTATTACGCTGCGATAACAACGTTGCATTTACAATATTAAACCGGCAATTATGTCGCCGGTATAAGGATGAAATTTGTGTAATGAAGCGACTAAATAGGATCAATTGGATAGGAGAAACACTACCGAAATATTATCAAACTAATTTTATTAAACAGTTTAAAATCAAAGATTCGTTTACGGATATGCGTTTCTACGATATCGCTTTTAACGAAGAAATTGGAAAATTATTAGAAGAAATTGGAAATTATTAGAAGAAATTGGAAATTGAACAGAAAAAAAAAACTATTAGAGAAAATGGATAATACAATACAATTGGAATTGAAAATTTTTAATAACTGTGTTGAAGAACTTTACGAAGAATACAGGGGTTACAGTCCTATATATAAATTCTATAAAATGAGAACACTAGGCGATATCGAATACATGAAATACCAGCGTAATTTATTACGCTCCGATAAAAACGTTGCATTTACAATATTATACCGACAATTATGTCAACTATACAAGAGGCAAATACAAACATTAAGACGGATAGTGCGTATCGGATATGAAACTAAGGTGTATTATATAAAATTGTTAAAACCCAACGATTCGTTTACGAATATACATTTCTACGATATCGCTTATAAAGAAATTGAAAAAATTATTATTGAACAGAACTAATTTATGTTATAATCACACCAAGCAGACGACAATGTTCCAATTACACGTGTTATGAACATGTAAATTAGGTGTCCCACCTTACACGTATATTAAGTGTCCATTTTATAGAGAGATTTACACAATTACGTCTTCCGGGATGGAAAATAAACACACTGTAATATATAATACACACACGGATATTGATAGCCTTATCGATGGTATGTAAACGGGCTATCAATTTACACAGGTGGTGTGTAACAGTTTATAAACACTTAGTGAGGGTTATATAGTTCACGAATTTCCGGGATGGTTCGTTATTTAATTAATTTTAATAAATTATTTATAATTTAAAGCGGAACACCCCCTATTATATTAATATAATAAAATAATTAATTAATAATAAATAACATTTTTTTTTATTTCACCAGCAAAGTTAGGTTTATTTACGAGAAATGAACATAGTTCATTGTCGGGACGCCGGCACTAATATCTCAACCGTGAGATAGGTTTCGCCACATGTATTCCACTCTGGCCGCTCTACACATTATAGCGGATGGAGGTAATGAAGGGGAGAGGTCCGCGGTATCGGTCCAATTATGGGGTGGAGGAGATGTGAGTGTAACACACCTCGCTAAGCCGAAAAAAGAGAAAAGAGAGATTTAAGCGAAGGGCTTAGCGAGGTGGACCCAGAAGGGTTTTGCTGGCGCGGGTTCGAGTCTCGGTGAGACCTAAACATTTTTTTTTTTTTAATTATTTATTTATTATTAATAAATTGTTTACTGCACCAATATAATTAATTAATTATTTTTATATAAAATATCACAATGGTGCTGTAACATTTCCTCCGACTTTATTTCCAAGTTTTACCCTAAATTTATCCCAATCAGTACACTCAATTTTGGGCATGGTGGCGCGCGCCTTGATTCTTATATCATTTTTCAATTCTTCATATCTCCCCATTTCTTCCACCACGGATTCAAACTCTAAATTTGATATTTTCTTATCGGCCAACGCTTTGGACACCATAACGTCGATGCTATTTTTCTTAGACCTAGCGAGAACGGATATTCTATCATGTTTTCTACTTTTTTTCTCCAGTTTTCCACCCGCCGCCCTAATTACCATACACAGCAACTCAGAAACGGCCGACACCGCACATAAAATCCCCGCTACAGGAACCGTTATAATGGTCGATATAGTTGCAGCTGTCCCCGCCCCACACAACACAGAAACACTTGCCAGAACCGTACTAGATGCTTCAGCTATGTTCACCGCGCGCTTATATTTGTTAGCGTGTCTTTTTCTATTTGCACATTCTCTAACTAAAATATCCTGCATAGCGACGATATTATTCAACCTAAAATCTGAACTTCTTTCGTTAATTGGATACAGTGTTGGTGGAGTGGTATTGAGAGTTGGATACAGTGTTGATGGATCGGTATTGACAATTGGAAGCGGTGATTTGTTCATATTTAAATTTTAGTTCAATATATTAGTATTTACACAATAAGTTCAATTAATAATGAGACAATAGTGGAAGAACTATCTGGGTCACCGATTTTCGTAACAAAGTTAATAACACTACCTTGGGAAAGTCTAATTCGATCATCACCGGCGAACGAAACCACCGTCGAAATATCTCCAGAGATTTTAGTGACTCCAACCCCCCGTTCTTCCCCATCTACTACAATATTTATCGCGACCGCGCCCACAGGTTTACCACTACCATTAACCGAGCAGACCACCATTCGGACAACTTCACCTGCAGCTGTCATAGTGTATCCCCCATATTTATTACTCGCTTTGGCACCGAACGAATATTCATAGTGCCCCACAACCAATGGGCCCCGCTTCTCAGCCCAAACTGTTATGACACGTTTTGGCGTTTTCATTGTTTGCACTATTCCGGCAAGCGCATTGGTTGCGTTATATGTCTCAGTACGAATCTCATAAGAGGCCTCCTCAAGAGCTTTGGTCGCGGCTATACGATCATGTTTCAGTTTTTCGGTTATTTTTCCATCTAGTTCGGTAAGTGTCGCTTCTCTGTTGAGAGAGTCCTCTAAGCGCAACGCATCATAAACCTCCGTAATGGTCGCCTGGTGGCCTTCTAAGGCTTTATCAATACCCGACCGGGTCTCTTTTTGAAATTCGGTTATTTTTCCATCTAGTTCAGCAACCGCCGCTTCTCTGATGAGAGAGTCCTCTGAGCGCAACACCTCATAAGTCTTCGCAAGGGCTGCCTTGTGGTCTTCTCGGGCTTTCTCAACACCCGTTCGGACTCCATCAAGATCCAACCGGGTCTCTTTTTGAAATTTGGTTATTTTTTCGTATAGGTCAGTAAGTGCCGCTTCTCTGTTGATAGAGTCCTCTGAGCGTAACGCCCCATAAGCCTCCGCAATGGCCTCTTTGTGGTCTTCTCGGACCCCCTCAACCCCCGACCTGGTCTCTTTCAGAAATTCGGCTATTTTTCCATCTAGTTCGGTAAGTGTCGCTTCTTTGCTGTGAGAGTTCTCTAAGCGCAACGCATCATAAGCCTCCGCAAGGGCCTCCGCAAGTTCGACTGGTGGTCTTCTCGGACTTTATCAATACCCGACCGGGTCTCTTTTCGAAATTTGGTTATTTTTTTATCTAGTTCAGTAAGTGCCGCTTCTCTGATGAGAGAGTCCTCTGAGCGCAACACCTCATAAGCCTTCATAAGGTCCGCCTGATGGTCTTCTCGGGCTTTCTCAATACCCGACGTGGCCTCTTTTCGAAAATCGATTATTTTCCCGTCTAATTCAGCAAGTGTAGCTTCTTTACTGAGAGAGTCTTCTAAGCGCAACGCATCATAAACCTCCGTAATGTCAGCCTGGCGGTCTTCTCGGGCTTTATCAATCCCCAACCGGGCCTCTTTTCTAAATTTGGTTATTTTTTTAACTAGTTCGTTTAGTTCCGTATGCGTTTCTTCACGACTTTGTGTATTCACAGCCAGGGCATATTCTCTAAGTTGTGATAGTAGACTCTTGTGAATCTCGTCCGTGGCCCTCGATATAGTTCTATTGATCAAGGCCTTTGTTTTTTGGGTAGTTAAAAAGTCGCCCTCTGTCGGGATGAATCCCCCCCCCTTCTGCCGGTTCCAAATTATTTGAATTTATCACCCAATCGGAAGAACTACCTGGTCCGTATATACTCATAATGTTGATAATATATATTACGAACATGCGTTTAATTCTAAATAATTAATTTGAAATTTCTAGGACGACCGAAATCGGGTAATCGTTCTTCAACTCTCTCCCTTTATCATCAAGAATAGAAATCTTCAACTCGTGGATGTGTCCAGATTCCAAAACTTTCATCTCGGGGTGTGGGAAGTCTAAGGTCACAGTATCGCCATAGAAACAGTCGCTGGCGGGCACAGTTTTCAGTAATGTGCTGGGGGATCAGTCTACCGTGTTGTACGATGTGTTCACCCGATCAAGGTGCACCCCGAGAGTTTTCGTGAATGCGAAGTTTACTGCGGTATCGCCGCAGTGATGACCCACGGGCAAGACAAAGGTCCCCGGGACCACTCGCCCTCGCCCTTCATCCTCGTTGTAAGGGGGTTTAAGTTTAAATCCTAACATTGAGGCCAACCCCGGAGTGATCGTTAATTTTTTATCAACGGACAATGTCGCAATCCCCGTGGGTATTGAGACTGTGAGCGTGACACAATCAGGCATAAGCTTTGCGATTAAAGCTTGGACATCTCTGAAACCCCAAAGGCCGGGAGGTAATGTGACAGCTGATTCCCAACCATCGTCGGTCTCTAGATCTAGATCTACGGGAAAGATAGCCTCTATCCATTCTATTCCTTTGATATCCTTGAACATTTCAATGTTTTATTTTTGAAGTTCACAACTCCCTTTTTGAACAGTAGTTATATTAGCAAACATAATAATATCTTTCAATGGATACCAAAGCATTTAGCTTTAACTCTAATGTAAAGTACGCGGTCGGAGGTAAACACACACAAAAAGACGTTGTTAACCGCCTTGTACACACAACCGTAACGGTTACACCGGACAGCGGCTTTGCCACCAATTTCCCTAATATCTTTGAACAATATAGGCTGCCCAAGATTACTACGATGGAGGTGGTAAACGGGTGGAAAGCAACAGCGATGCAGCTTTGGCAGAACCAAATAAATTTCGCTGTATGGTGCGCAACAGCCGGGTGTGGAGTTTCATATAAAGACCATCTGACATCCAAGAATGTCATGCTCCGAAGTGTCTACAACTTTCACGCGTATTATACTATTAGGAGGATTCTCAAAGAACTAGGTATTTCACTACCTCAAGACGACGCCTGGGATCCCATTTCCAACGCATACGACCGTATGGCCTTTGAAAGACTGTGTAGCGAATTTAACGTTTCAAAAGACGCGGACTGGAGACAGAAAGCATTTCCTACCAGCACCGGCCTCGGGGACGTTCTCATTCACGGCCAGTCCGGGAATTGGACACAGACTGATTTTAGATACGATCACTCCGGTGACCACATCGTCAGTCGGAACGCCGGGAATTTTGACCCCGCGACTATGACTTTCGGGCCGGAAGTGTCTGGAGGTCGGCACTGTGGCGTGTTTTCTTGTAAAATGTTACCTCCGAAACTGGCTCACGTCGATTACATACAGCAGGCTGGTGAGGTTCAGAACGCGTGGGGTACATTTATGTTAGATACGGGTCTAGGGTTCACGCAGGCCGGGTTACTCGCGCCAACGACTCCATTCGCACGTACGTCTGGGCCATCCTCGGCGCACAGAAGCAAACTCGCAGTTCTATACTGGGCACGGGAACAGCGTTTGATGCACAAAAACAATTCTTGGCACTTGTAGAGCGCGCCATCTCAGCTAGGGTGGACCTGGAGAAGGCGATCCAGAATTATCAAGACGTTTTACAGAATGCCAGCACCCCAGTAGACTATGTATTTGGAATAGGTCTTTATATGGCGCCGAGCAATATGATACTACGAGACGACCCGGTTGACGGTTACAATAATCAGATCGTAATCGCCACCGCCAATCAAAAAATCGGCCACAACGGTAACGTGAACACGGATATCATCAAGCACACCCCCAATATGATCGGGTTCAACAGTGGAACCGATTTCATAAAACACAAAATGGATAAACCTCCCCCAGTTCGTAAATCGAACCCAGTACCCCCAATTCGTAAATTGGATGAACCATCGAGTTCCATCAACAGACCAATCGCGATTGGAGAAACACCAATCAATCGCAAATTGGGTGAAATTGGAAGCACAACACACGAGGAGGAGAAATTAGGGCTCGTCATCGCCCTCGTGGCGATCGGATTATTTACGCTTTGGTTGTAGGAACTCTCTGGCAGAGAATAATAGGAGACCGGCGATTGCCACGATTAAAGCCCAAGTATTATTGGCGAGCCATCCGACCGTTTTTGATAATATAGATAGCAAGTAAGAAACGATACTTCCGATCAGTCCAGGTAGTGCGGCAGCCAACTTTCCTGCTAATTTAGCCAGGAGATTGGCGAGGGCCTTTAGTTGTTTTTTTATCCATTCTTTTACCCCACCGGATGGTGCTGGTGCTGGTGCTGGAGCTGGAGCTGGTGCTGGAGCTGGTGCTGGTGCAGCACCAGCATTGACAGCTACAAATAGAGACGATATATATATAATTAGGGTCGATATAATCATGCTGAAAGCCGCGATGACGGTTATTATCGTGACGCCCTTCTCTCTGAACAGAGTGCGAATACGCGCACCGAGTGTAGTGTCCTCCTGCAGGACCCTCGAGATTGTTTCGCGGCTCCGACTTAATTGACCGGAAAGCGTCTCACGGTTAGTTGAGGCAGCCTCCAATCGAGCTTCTCTTTCGTCCTGCAACGACCGCAGGAGTTTGTTGATCCGCTCGGTAGATTCTCTATCGCCCCGTGCTTCCTTTATTTTTCTTTCTTCTAGAGCGATAGGTTTGTCCAGCGCTGAGAGTTTGGAGAGGTTATTGACTAGTTCGCCCCGAGTTGTTTGCAGAACCTTATCGAGTCCCCGGAGTTCGCGAAGAGGTAACGGTGGGTCAAACTTCGTGCCGTTTTTTTGTTGACCGTGGTTTCAATCGTGTTAATAGCCTCGGTGGCTACGCGAGGGATCTCGCTGAGCTCGATCGTTTCTATAGTGGCGGCCGTCTTCTCCAGCGTTTCGTCGGTAGACTGTAGGGTTTTTATCATTTTTGTAGGCAGCGGCGCCTGAATGTCGTCGAGCACTCCGAGAGCTCGACCGAGGAGTGTTCCATATCGCTTCAATGAAGAGCGGCTGAGGAACTTGTTTGGGTGGTTCTTGTACGTCAGCAACCTCAAGGTATTGCCCCATTTAACCCACAGGTCTCCTCTTTTAGTGCTGCGAAACTCCAACGTGGCCTTGATGCCGCGTTTAGACACTATACTCTCCCACCGTTTCACCAGAGTATCCGTTTTCTTGGTAGACGCCAGCTAATTCTTGGAGATCCCCTCAGGAATCTTGGCACCGCCCGCCCATACCGGAGTTTTGGATTTTGCCTCCCAAGTTTCGAAATGTGTACTCACCTCGGGCGGGTGCTCTATGAAGGACGTTTCGTCGAGCATATTATCGAAGTAGTCATCATCGTCCAAGCCCTCTCCGCGGCTATTTGGATCGATATCATCAACATAATCATCATCATTTAGGTAATCTTCTCGGTCGCCCGTAGTGCGATAGAATTCGTCCATGCCAATATCGAGATAAGCCATCTTTAATAATTATTATTATATTAAAGACAAAACAATACAGGTTTAATAGTTTCAATAAAATTAATTATGTCTTCGAGTCAATACGGTCGCAAACTCAATCCATACCGCAGACTGCGTGAGCCCCTCGGGGCAAAAGGCGTGAGACAGAGTGTCGTTATTACGAACAACCCATCGACGATCGACCAGAACCAGCAGCTCTTAGTCCGCTTCCCCAACCTCGGAACTCACGACGTCATTGTTCCGGGTACTGTTCGCCTCGCTTTCATTATTTCACTAACGTCGACGGACGCGGACCGAACCGTCGTTCAGAACCTGGGTCGCGCCATAGTCAAGAAGATTTCTGGTAATGAGGTGATGGCGATCGATGACAGCGACGTCTACCATTGTTACCTCTGGAAGACGGCACAAGAGAGTGAAAACGCTGTCTATCAGGGTATTGACACCAGCAAAAATAAGAATGTAACCAAACTTAGAATCGGGGCTGCTAACAAGGCAGATAACAACGCGAGTGACCGCTTCTACATCCCGCTCGACTTTGAGTTGCTAGAGAGTCACATGCCCTACTATCAGAGTGCTTTGGCTGACCGCCTCGAATACGAACTAACGTTTAACGACTACGGCCGAGTTCTCATAGCCAACGACCAGTTATCGACGTATACGATCGATAATGTTTCCCTGGAGTACGACATGGTCACGATGCCCGAAATCGCGCGATTGATCAGAACCCAGTACGCCGGGCGCGTTGCTATACTTTACGACCGAGTTCTTCGCCATCGCAAGATGCCGAAAGACAAAAGCGACACATTGTGGAATATTAATGTCAACGTACCCGCCCGCTCGATGAAAGGTATACTGATGTTGTTCGAGGATGCTCGGTTCGCGTTAGGTGCGAAAAAAACCGACAAATTCTATAACCCCAAAATCACGAAGGTAGAGGTGACGATCGAGGGAGTCCCCAATCAACTCTACAGCGCGGGTCTTCGCGCGCACCAGCAGTGGGATGAAGTAAGAAAGCAGTTTGCTGCCGGATCTAAGCGCTCTCCGGAGGTTGCAGCAGTTGCCAAAGACCTGCAGCTCTCGGCCGTCTCCCTCGCGGAGTTCCTGAATACCAAATACGCATTATGGCTAGACATGCGAGCCAGCGACGATGACCAAATACACGGTAGCGGACGCCAAGTTCAGAACGCTAGTGAGGGTGTGACGATCCAGATAACCAAAGAGGCGGACGGAGCCGGGCCATTGAACGTGTACTTATATATAATTACAGACGCACAACTCAACATCGAAGATGGTCGATACGTATCAGCGATCTACTGATATAATAAAAAAATCATCTAACGATTTATTAATACATAATTTTGATAATTCTAAAGAATTAATTAAGAAATCTAGCAATCAATACCAATTCATGATTGGAGATGCTCACTCTGCCATAATATGTGGGCAGACAGGATGTGGAAAAACGGTTTTCATCCTCGACTTGCTCGAGGAGTCCTACCGCGATGCCTTTCGTCACATTGTGATCCTGTGTCCCACTGTGCGGCACAACGACACTTATCAGCGGCGCCCGTGGATATGGACCGACCCTGAGGTATACGTTATTGACCCGGGTGATAGGCTTCACGATTGGTTGCGTGGATTATACCAAAGATTTCAGGGTGAGCCCACCCTATATGTGATTGACGATTGCTCGGCCAAGGCGTCGATGACCAAAAAGAAGGACATGCTCTCCGAGCTCGCATTTTCTGGCCGCCATGCGAGGCAAAGCGTATGGATCTCCACTCAAAAATACAACGCCGTCCTCAAGGATCTGCGCGAGCAAACGAAATGGGTCGCCCTCTTTCACTGCAAGGACCGAGACTCATTCGATGACTGTCTTCGAGAGAATGACGTTATCCAACGCGCGAGGAGCGCCTGCAGGTTCGACAGATGCTTTCCGAAACTAAGCACGCCAAGCTTCTGCTAAAGACTGATCAACCAACTGCTTATAAAGTTATCAATTAATGTTATAATTAGCAATTACTTAACGCTCGTTAGTAATTACCGAGTAAATGCTTAACAATTAATTTAAGAAGAAAATTAGTAATTACTGAACAATGCTGAACAATGCTGAACAAATGCTTAACAAATGTTGAACAAATGCTGAACAATGGTTAACAATGTTAACAATTTGGTGCTCCGCTGCGAGCTTTGTTGCGAGCATAATGGTGATCATAAGTATCGGGTGGTGCGCTTGGCAATATGTTAAAGTGATGAGACTTGTTAGAATAGTTAAATTAATAATTTTGAAAAAAATGAACTGCGACGAACTTCTCGATCAGCTAATGGAAGAAACCTCAACTCCGACTGCCAACAATAATGATCCGACAGAGAAATCGGAATCGGGGGTTGGTATTGGGTTGATTGCAACGACTCAGAATGAAAATGAAAATGCGGCGCGACGAGAGCGGCTAGCTGCGCTGGTTGCTGGGGGACAATCGGAGCATTATCTCGGTAGGCGTCTCTCAGTTTTTCAGGTGGATAAGATGTCAGATGCGGAGATCGATAAAATGTATGCGCAATACGAATCCAAATTGGGAGCAGAGATGACAAAAACTCTTGGATCGGCGGCTATTCATTTGTACGCTACCGCCGTTAGTATACTTCTCCCTATACCAAACACCGAAGGGTTGATTCACGATCTAGAGACTGACCCTTTTATAGGACACACTCTTAGAACGGCATGCTGCTCAATTTATCACAATTTTGGAATGTACTTAGCTCCACTAACAACCGCGTTGACCACGGGTAAACACTGTCAATTTGGACATATATGCCCACGAACTATAAGCCCTGAAAATGATGACACAAGACACACCCACGAGAGTGACGGAGTTGAACCAGATTGCTCCAACACAATCGAACCAGATTGTTACTCAGCTACTGGATGACATACCGCATATAAAAAATCCCAAAAGACAGGCAGCTGGGCGGGCGGCGGCTGCCATCCGAAAAGTTAAACAAGATAAAATACTCGCCGAGCTTCGAGAGGCTAAACAGTCGTTGCAATCGGGGACGGAGACAGCAAAACATCTGAAGACAGAGCAATCGGGTTCAACTTCAATCCCGATTGGGTTGAGTGCAGCAACACCCCAAATTCACGAATTAGAAGCACACCAAAATTCTTTGAATTTGTCACCCAATACCAACTCCCGTTGGAGTTGGACTGAACCACAATTCACGAATTGGAGTTGGTTTGTTGGTGGTAGTCTGGCAGTTGTTGGTGCCCTGTGCGTGTGGAAATACCCGAAAAAAACAATCAGCCAGTGTTCAGAAGAAACACCAATCATCAACAATGTTGAATTTGGATGCGCCCCATTTAAACATTGATCGCAACCCCTTTTATATGCAATAATTATAACAATGGCTGAACAAGATGGTAAAATGTTAGTGAATGCGCTTTATCACGCCGTGGTGATATCGGGTTAGGTATCGGGTATGCTCGTCTAATCAAAGCTGGCCCCTGAGGATCCGCTCCCAAATTGGACTTTACTGTGAGAGACGTAGGGCTCGCGACCTTAGATGTAGCGGCCGCAGTTTGGACACGAGATTATCTAGTTAAAGCTGGAATTCTACCTGTTAACATATGGAAATAAATGGCTTCAATCGCAGTAATAGTAGGTGGTGCGCTTGTAAACGCATTGGCGTTCAGCGGTAGCAACTTTATATTCTCTAAAATGAAAAGCTCAAACGTGGATGAGGAGCGTAAGCGTCACGATTTAGCTGTAGAACAACTCAATAGCGCAAAGGAAGCGTGGTCAAAAAAACGAACCGCCCATCTGGACTGGGTCAACGAAGAGCTTCGCCGCGAAAATCACGCCGCGCAAACTTTTCAGAACGTTGAAGAAGCCAACCGCGAGTACGCGCTGGCATATCCGCACAAAGTCTCGATCCAATGGATCCCGAGCCCCAACTTTCAGATTTCTATGTACCGTCAGAGCCCAAAAAAGACGCGAGATCGCGTTCATCGTCGTGGGAATGGGTGTGGTGGGTCTCGTCGGCTACTATATAAAATAATTTATTAATTAAAAAAACATTTTTTTTTATAAATATATATATATAGAACGATGTTAGTTGACGAACTTTATGACGCTATGATCGATGTAGGCTACACTGCCCAAAAACATCGTTTACCTGGTGCAAAGAGTATGATTCGTCTGGCCCGAGATTCTCTCGAGACGTGGCGCGAGGACGAAAAAGCGGCCACCCTTTTCGCAAAGCGGATGTTAGATTCCTCCATCAACAATGTTGAATTAGATTCCCCTCTCCTGTTCCAACCCAAACGCGATTGGGGCTGCAGCGAAACTTCCAACAAAGGTTTATTAATAACGACGCAGTTACCGGACGAACTGGCGAGGGCATGTTGGAGATTGTCCGATATATTAGAATACTTCGCATACGATGAACACGCGCAAACTTGATACCAAACCCTCGGTTCGCTTAGCGCGCAAGCTAGCGACCACGTACTATAGCCCACGCGGCTACTGGAAGGGACTCGCGGCCATCAAGAACCTCGCGGCGGCGACCAAGGTTTCAGAAAACGCTGTCAAGGAATGGCTCAAGAAGCAGGCCACCTGGCAGATCTATTTACCCGCACCTCACAATATTCCGCGCCCGAAATTCGACGTGCCGGTGCCGAACCAAGTTCACCTGTTTCTCCCTCACGATCGCGTCGGTCGCAAAACGTACAAGTACGCACTGACAATCGTTGAGTCGTTATAAGGGGGCTGAGCCGTTGGCCACTAAAGAGTCTAAGGAAGTGGCCGAGGCTCTTTCCCGAATATATAAGAGGAGTCCTCTCAAATGGCCGAATCTTCTCCAGGTCGATCCCGGCCGCGAGTTCATGGGCGCGGTTTCTCATCTATTGTCTAAGCACAAAGTTTCTATCAGACGCGGCCGCGTAAACATCCACCGGGACCAGGGGATCGTGGAACGCTTCAATCGAACCCTGGCTGAGAGACGGTTCGGACACCAATACGCCAAATAACTTGTAGACCCCCATTCACGATCGACCGAGTGGGTGGCCAGACTGCCCGCCGTGGTCTCCGCACTGAACGGAGAGGTGACCAAATTGATAGGTAAGAAGCCTGTAGATGCTATCAAGTTTAAAAGGGTGACGAGCAAGCCCTCTGCCGTCTCGCGCGGGCGACCCGTTGGTTTAGAGGAGCAACGGCTTCCATCAGATATTGACGTCCGGTACCTCTATCAACCGGGAGAGCTCGAAGGTGACAGCCGCCGCGCGACTGATCCCGTGTGGTCTCTCAATGTATATCATCTAGATCGATCTATTAGCAAACCTGATGAGCCCGTGCTCTACTATTTGGATGATGGGCCATCTCGAGGGTTTGTTCGCGAAGAACTTCTTATGGTGCCTTCTGACACCAGCTACCCCCGGATCGTTAGAGATGTTCTGTATGTATTCCGTCTGGTAACATGCGTCTTTTATCGTAGTATGCCGAGAGTCCTAATTTGTGTTGACAGTACGTTTTCATAACGCCGTCTTTCATTTTAAATCCTCTATTTTGTGCTACATCTATAATGTGTTTTCCATCTTCAGTAGTTTCACTTAGTACTCGTTTATATCTATCCCAATTTAAATTGTTAGTTCTCTTGGACATTCCTTTCGCAGAGTTTTTATTAATTTTAATTTGTTCCAAATTATCTTTAGTGAAATTAATTTTTTCTATGAAATAACACTTACTAGATAACGCTATCGCCCTATCCCCGCTAAATTCCATTTTGAAAAGTCCGGGCTCTCTTTCGCTCCATTTATCCCAAGCCAACCATTTATTTTTTTCTTTTTCAAACTCGTCTAGTAAGTTAGGTCTAATCAATTCCACTATCGTTTTTCCACTAACTCCTATATATATACTATCAGTATCCATCTGTATTAATTCAAAGTCTTCTCATTTTACGTATTTGTCTAGAAATTCGTAGTAAAATTCCAACATTCTCAATTTAGCTAGTTGATAAACCGCTATTCCACAATGGAATGGTTTATTTACCGCACACCTGGGTTTTCTTGAAGATATTTCGTACGCATCTCCTATCTCTTCCAAATCGTCAAAGAATGCAGATCTTAATGCTTTGTCAACACAGGTTTCGTTTTGTGCATATGTCGTATTTAAATGTCTCTCCGTTGCCTCTATCATTTTTCCACAACACGAGTTTCCTAATAATTTCATTATGTCGGCTACTGGTTTCTTATTTGGTTCTACATCACCTGTTCGTCTTGCGGCTGTAACTTCTTTTGCGAACCATTCGAACGGTTTTCCGCTAATATAATCTATAACACGATGAACTCCAGTTATTTCTAGGCCGTGTTTTAAATACCATTTCAACAGTGGCGCGTACAGCAATACTTTAGTGGCGGTCATAGATCCCACCAATTTTCTTCCATTTCCTCTAGTTCTTCCAGTATCTTCCAAATATTTTATCATGTGTGTGGGAACTTCATCAACCTCTACTTCTCTGTTTATAAATATTGGGGACATTTAGAAAACTTATCTTTTAAGTTGTGTGGAACTTCTATATCCACCTCCGCAAACCCAAACCAGTCTCCAGATAAAATCTCTTTTACAAAACTTTTTAATAAATTTAGGATTATGTGGGGTATCTATATGGTGTATAGTTTCTCTCCCACACGGCATCTCTTTATTTAACGTAGATAAATATAACGCGTTTGCATCGTACCCCAAAACACACCTTGCAAGGTTTGTTAATTTCATTTGAGGAATTAGATCTAATATTTGAAACACCAGCTTCTGCATATCGTGTAAATACTATTGATGGACCGCCAACTAGAGCGTCCTTCATCATTTCGTATGTTTCTTCTGTTGGTGCATATAGAGCATCCTCCGGTATAAATTTTTGTTCTTTAATGGTTCCTCTCAAGGTTACCTCAAAATAAATATTGTATAGCTACTCCAGGTAGTGTTACCGCATCTTTGAAAATATCCACACCTCTGTGTTTATAATAACACACATTTTTCCACCGCTTCTAGGAACGGTGCTACATCTAAATCGTTATAATATTTCAACCAATCTCTGAATGTTCATATTATTTTCTTCGAAAATTCTACGACATTTACTTAATTCTGTTGCATCTATTAACATTTTCCCAGATAGTTTGGAATACCAACCAATTCTCTGTATCCGTAGTCCTGGGTAATCCAGTTTGTCTGGAGAATCGAACCACTCATAAGGAAAGAAAGACTTCTGTCCTTTGCATTCGTAGGCTTTTATCCAACTATCATAACTTACACCAGGTCCTAGATAAAGTATTACATCAAGAAATCTAAACTCTGGAGTAAATAGAAATATTGTTGCGTTTGCACGTTTTCCGACCATTACTTTCTTTGTTGTTGATGCCAGTTCGCCTACTAGGTATTTCTTTATTAAGTTTATATCGTACTTACTGCTGTTAAAACCTATAACCGGCACTTGCTCTATCCACTGTTCGATCTTGGCGATTTGGTTTTTACGTAAATGTTCTGTATTAAACCTATATCTTGACCACACTTCTTCTCTTATAGCTTTTCCCCTGACTTTCAAATCTTCTACGAATTTTTCTATAAGTTTTGCGGGATCTTTATCACAATATGAGTTACTGTTCCTGAGAAATTATCTCCTATACTAACGCTTACCGGAACGTGCTCGGCTTCGTACTCTAGATTATTACCGAGAGTTTCAAATTCTGGGTTGAGATATGCCTCAAAATCGTATACTATCTGATATGGATAAAGAGTAGTGTCGCAACCGATCTTTATGTCTTTACCCGTTCTTTGAAATTCGCATTCCCACATAACTACTAGGTTGAATTCTTTGCTTCTTCTAATAAATGTATCTCTTCTCATAGTGGATGCGCGTTCTTCTTTTATATGCTTTGCATGAATCTCACACCCGTGCCAGTAACAGCCGTGATATTGATATACGGTATTGGTTTCCGTACAGTATCCATCTACTGGAGCTCCTAAAATCCATCTTTCACCCCGTGTCCACACTGTTCGTGATGAATGTGAATTCCCTCCCGCTTTTCCACAGAGTACATCCAATCGATCGCCCCATAACTGTTAGAACTTTTTGGGTAGAACGCTTTCTCGAACGACGAACGCGGGCGCTCTAAATAATTACCATCACATACTATTTTTGTCTCACCTTTCATACATTTTGGTCCGTGTCTTTTCATATTACTCGCTTTTGTGAATCTCTGTTTACAATTATTGCAGGCGTAAGTTTTAGATAGGTTTTTAATGTTTTTTATTAAAAATGCGTGATTATTAAACAGTCCTATTGTCATTGATTTATTACCTATTTCATTATAGTGCGCTGGTACCTTTTTCAACCACCATACGTTACATTCGGTGGGTTGATATACTTATATACCTACCATAAAAACCTCTTCAACCTTTTTTAGATCTGAAAAAGGAATTGGTGAAACATCATTACTACCAAAATATTGCTTACTAAGTTCTTCCGCTTTTTCTGTACATCTGTCAGGTCTGATCTTTTTTATCAAGGTGCATAGCTAGACACCTGAACAGACAAAGGTCGTCATTATACTTATCTAAAGAATACATACCTTTTTTATTCTTCAGCCATTCTGGAAGTTCTCCTCCTGCTGCTTCTTTGGATTGTAGACCCAAATCTTTTCCCCTACTACCCTGTATTAGCTTTACAAAAACCTCTACCCATCTTACAAACTTCCACTTTGTATTTGGTCTGTCTATTTTTTCGAACATTATTCGTGTTTGCTCCTTATCTGACAGCCATTTTTTAACGGTTTTCATTGATGATAGTGGTTCGCTACCACCGAGATTTTTGTGAAATATTATAGTTTTAGGTTTTTCATTTTTAGTTTCCTCCATATGTTCTAGCTTGTAAGAATATGAATATCTCAAATAAAAATTGGTTGCTAGATACGGAGCGAGTTTATCGGACATGCGTTCGGACTCGTTGATGTCAATGTTTTTACGAAAGGATAATGTAACTACCCGTCTTCCATTTTCTACCTTTTCCAATGTTTCATCGTGAGCCCCCAATATTTCTTCACCTTTTTCCACTATCGCGCGAACTATAGATCTTTTATTTGGTATTTGGTCACCTGTGTGTCTAATTTGAGACAAATTATTTGTGCTTGAAGGTAATTCTTTAGAATTAATTACACTAGCCCTTAGCTCCGCAATACTTTCTTTTTGAATTATGTTACCAACTTCCTCCGCTAGTGAGAGGTCTTTAAATGCCCCTCTTTTATAGGCGCGGGTAAACCGCTTCATAAACGCCTCATTCTTTGTGGCATCTATCAGCTTTGTCAACCCCCTAACTCTCAACCGTGTACTATAAGTAATCCCGAGAGATTCGGCTTCTCTTCTCAAACTTTCTATTTCTGACGTTATCATATTTTCTGTAATATACTTTTGTATAACCTATGAAATTTATCTGTTCAATTGGTCTTGAAAACATTATGTTTTTTTCACGACCAATTGAACATATACATATACATATACATATATAATGGAGTGTGAGACTTGTTGTAAGACGTTTACTCGTAAAGACTATCTACGAAGGCATCTAGCGAGACGTAGAAAGTTTCCTTGTGCCCCCCACAATTTCAATGCCCCAGATGCCCTTGTAAATTCGTTAGTGACCAAACTCTTTGTAGACATAAGCAACTACGCTGTCAGGTGGCTAAAGGTGAACGTGGTAGACTAGAGTTGGTAGAATTTGTTGCTGATCTACGGAATAAATTAACTATAGTGGAACGTGATAGACTAGAGCTGGTAGAATTAGTTGCTGATCTACGGAATCAATTAGCTATATCGGAGGAGGAAAATATGGAGTTGGAATATAGACTATTGCGTGAGGACGCATTTAAATCGGAAACTTATTAGAAGAAATTTATAAAATCCGTGGCAAAATTGAGGAGGTTTTCAACTACCATGTTTCAACTACCCCGCCTATAGTAGTTCCAAATACCATTGCGATAGACACCAATATAATTGGACTACAATTCGACATCGTAGAAATCAATTAGCTATATTGGAGGAGGAAAATACCGTGGTGAAAAAATACATGATGTATTTATGACAACGAGATAAAAATAAATCCTTTTTATTAGTATAGTTTTATCTGTTCAATTGGACGTGAAAAATACATGATGTATTTATGACACCAATCTTTGGATTTTTCGGGGGGGGAGTGGTGGGGGACAATTTCCTCGTTAACCAATTTTTTTATTTTTCGGGGGTGGTGGGGGTAGTATAAAGGGTTATAAATGATACCACCGCAGGTGGTATCATTTTGACTCCCTTTATACTACTCGCCCCGTTGGAGGTTCGCACACAGGCTGGGGACAGTTGACTTCCGAGCCCTTTCTCTAGATAAGCACACGGTTATTTGAACCAATTACAATTTGGCTTCCATCACTAAATATTTCATCAACTGTCAATTTCCTTCTTTTTTTATCCCACGGCACACGCTTTTCACATCTATAGGGTAACCTATGTATTGGAATCGCCTCGGACAGTTAGCCACGCCCCAGACCCCCCTCGATGGGATAGTCCGTAGTGATATCTTGGAGTAACCATAACAACAAAATGCATTGTGTTACTCAACGTTTAACTGTCATACGCAACCGATAATTGAAAATAATATTATGAAAAAGTACTTGCACTGAACAATATCAAAAACGGATGGTCTACGTACACAAATACATCGGATTATTGTGTTACGCCTTCAAGCTATTTGCCCCCATTTGCGTCACAAATCGTGCGGTCAACCCACAAACGATATCAAGGGGTTACAGCTACCTGTTGACCCAGATTTGTTTAATGATCACGATTGTGTCGCAACAAAACTCGCACGTGTGGGTATTCCTATAAATAACAGTTTGTGCCTACTGAGTGGGCATATACCTTTCAACCAGCAACTGGCAATGTTACCGTGGCGTTGATGAACAAACTAGCATCTGTCCAGAGTGAGCAAAGCAACTGTTTCTCCCTGCACTGAAAGCGACATATATATGCAAGATTTAACAAACTAAGTATACTATGTTCTCTTATTAATACATGTTCCAGCATAACCCGATACGGGAAACACTTATATCCGTGTTTCCGGTGTCGGATTGTACATGGTAAACGAGGATAAAGGTGGTTTTGTTACCACTGAATGTTTTGCCACACAGCTTGCAACACGATATTACAAACACGAACCCAATTGTTCTGGTGTCATGTGTCACATTTTTATACTTTGTGGAGAAATTTTCAATTTATGGATACATTTATTAATTTTTATTATACTGAATTTATTACATTATCACAGCCAAAATGGCTGTGATAATGTATTAAATTCAGTATAATAATTCTGCATACTTTTAATCATCAAATATATGCAGTCGTTTGTTTTATATGACATAATGCATTTCGGGAAAAGTAAATGATTATTCCCTCAAAGTATACTTTGCAATGTTGATGAAATCGGCTACAGGATTCATTACTGTGATTTTCTTCCAAATATACTGAATCATAAAAGACACACTGGTATTACAAAATGATTCGCTCCATTACTATTTATATCATGAATGTGTATTCTTACAGTTTGCCATTTTACCTGTTATACAATAGTCATGTACTTGTGTATGTGTGCAGAACTTGCTCATATACCACTAGTTCGTCTGAGAGTTTGTTCAAATAAAAAACGATTTTCTGTTTTGTTCCGTTCTGTAATTAATAACACACCAGTGAGATTTTACAAATCGATCCACACATTATTAACTAGATTGGTCAGTAAGCGAGGCTTACGGAATACCCCCCGCGTGGGCCCAGGTACCCCTAAAATATGTAAAAATTTCCAAGTGTGTGGGCTTGTGACCTTGACTCTGGGATTAGCGCGAGCGGCATGAACATGAATTTGTCACAGGGTGGTAGAGGTTCATTGGAGCAATGAGTGTGTGAAATGTGAAGCAGATCCGAGCAAGGAAATAGAAAGTATAACCGATTTCTCTGATGTTAAGTTTTGTAATGGGACTACCGTATAACCTCGAATTAACGCCCCCGGAGGCGTTGCATTTTACAAAAGGGGGGGGGGGCGTTTATTTTCCAGTAAAAAAATAAATAAAAATTACCAAGGACCGCCAATTTCACAAATAAGGATTTAATAGTCAGGAAGTGGGACCCCGATATTTGGCACAACCTTGCGCTAGGGTATTACTAATGTTTTATTTTTGATTTTAGTACTTTGGAGTTTCCTGAATCAGAATCCGCCGAGTGCCACCTTGGCATCCTTGAGCAATTTGTTTTATATATGCATTCAAAGTTGGTACCCCAAATCCTCGAAAATGCCGCTTTTGAATGTATAAAATAAATATAAATTTTCCTTAATTCACATATTACCATTCTAAATTGTCGTACTTTTGTACTCAAATGCAAGATATAATCTAAATCACGTAGTTCCAGGATGCCCTCATTATATAAGTCCTAATAACACGACAAAGCAAATACAATCGATCAATGGAGATCGCTGAACACCATTAATAAAAACACAATGTGTGTTCCGAATGGGATAGCTATACTTTCGTAATTATTACTTATTCTATATTCCGGAATGCATCAGGTCAACAACACATGTTCAACCACACGTCAACAGCCGTAATAGGCAGAACATATTTTAACAACGGCATGCTTTTTTTCTCCAAATTTTGCTTGCGCGATTAAAAACGTAATATTCTAATTATATGTGCTATAATGTCATTAGTTTGGCACAGCACAGCCCGTATATAGGGAAAATACTGTAATTAAGTTGATAAGTTGAAGAAGCAATACGGCTAAACAGGTGCGCTCGCTTTTGTGATTCACATTTCAATGGTAGCGTTGTTAACGTGTCTCCAACCAATGCGTAGTTAGTATTAACGCAAATCTACCGGTTGTGGCGCCTAATCATCGCAGTCTCTCTTAGACTGCCATTGCGTAAAGTTCATATTGTCGTATACAACTGATAAGCACATATTGTCGTGTATCTATATATTTCCACCGCATTATTGTATCCAGGTGGTAAAAGGGTAGCCCCTCGGCCTGGTTATAATTCAGCTGTATATATATTGTTTCTGCGTCACTTGTTAAGAGCAAAATGTCGTATTCGTGATATATTATACGTTGGTATAAGTATAGAACAATTTCCAGTACAGTGTGCATATTTCCAAATTGTACACGCGATGGCAAAACCCTCATGTCGTCAGGACCGCAGAGAATACGATCAATAATAGAAGCAAGTAAGACCAAGGGTGACACTATTCACCTGCTATTGGAAGATGAAATAGAAAAAAATCCTAACATGGCAGTACAGTGCCACAAGGAATGTGTAGCTACTTGCACTTCTAAATATCACATTAGTAGGTCATTGAAACGACGTGGAACAGATGATGAAATATCTCACAGCGCACCACCAGCTAGACGTAGAAGGTCAGATTTACAGATATTCGAGTTTAAGAAACAATGCATATTCTGTGGCGATCCTTGTTTAGCAGGTGACAAGAAAAACCCATCTAGGTGGAGGTAGACAATGCAATGCCGTACGGCAGATGTACCTGGAGACGAGAATCTGAAGATTAAGATTTTAAATATTTGTGACGCAAGAGGCGATTCTCAGGCAGCTAATGTAAGGATCCGGATCCTCGGGGCACGATCTGAACTTCATGCTGCAGATGCCCAATATCACCGAGACTGTTATTTGTCATTTATGCAAGATCGAAATGTACATGCTGCACAGTCTAAGGGATATTCAGACTCTGTTAGCGTTGATGAACTTTTACTTAGCCTGACAGAGATAATGAACAATGATTGCAGTCGCATATGGACCTCAGTCGAATTGCACCAAAGGTATATTGAGCTGAGTATTGAGGACTCGGATGCAACCAACACGTTAAGTCGTAGGGAGCTCATACCAAAATTACAGAATTATTTTGGAGACGTTATTGTAAAAATCGACATTTCTGGATGCGCTAGTCTTATTTGTTTCAAATCTCAATGCCAGTCTGCATACGACTGGAGAAGGTAGACGACACGGAAGAGAAAGCAATGATAAGAAAACTAACAGATATAATAACAACAGAGTGTCGTGCATAACCTAAAACACGTGACTATGACGTTAGGCAATTCAGATGTCTAAAACAATAGAAAATACCAGCCCAACTCTTTTATCTTTGATATCAAGCTTGGTTTCCAATGGAAATACCACCAAAGCATCGATAACCCTAGCACAGTCGATCCAGGGGCACGTAACGAAATCTTACAATCAAACAACGCTAGGTCTTGCTTTGAAGCTGCACAACCGCTTTGGTTCGAAATAACTGGTATCATTGCTACACGAATCGGGAATAACAGTGACATATGATGAGGTGCTCAGGTTTCGAACGTCAGCAGCCATATACACGGGGTCACAGCCATACACACTTAGGGGGTTGAAACGAAATGGAGGGGAATTAGGGTCGTGGATTGACAACTATGACCTGAACATTTTCACACCAAATGGTTGTAGAGAAACCCATGCTTTGGTGGTAGAGGTAACACAACAGCCGACTGATGAGGATGCCGACTCTGATGACTGCAGTACACCCCATCCTATTATACCCAGGGTCAGTAAAACAGAAATGGACACTACCAAACTTAGTGAACTATCACCCATTACCATCCAACATTATGATCCACTACCGCCTAATGTCGATGTTCACACTGGTGTACCGTATCGCGTGGTAGAACATGGAATGGATGATATCTCAAAATCAATGAAGGCAGATTTAGTGGCTTACAAAAGTAGTAACCTCTGATGATGACGAACCACCGTCCGAGTGGTCAGGCTACATGAACTATTTGGCAAGAGAGGACGTATTCGTATCTAAAGCCACCAGGTACGTGTATGGTCCCCTCATAGATTCGACGCCTAGCCACCCAGACACAGTTCTGACCAGTTTGTTGTACATAGAAGAGTTCATAATGTCGCATGGTCAACAATATGTTCATTTAGTGGCTGACCTTCAATTATTCAAAGTGGCTATTCAAATCAAGTGGTCCGATCCGACACGGTGGAAGTACCTGTTAGTGAGACCTGGTGGTATGCACACATTAATGTCCTTCCTTGGTTGTATCGGTACCCTAATGAAGGGTTCGGGAGTAGATGAACTATTAAGTGCTGCATACAAGGCTGTGAACTCCATGCAAAATGGGAAAGCTTGGCCCAAAGCACTGAGGGGGTTTCGCATGGTAGCAACAGCGCTTCTGAAAAAACACTATTGTCTCTGGGAAAAGGACACTTGACGAAATAGGCGACATTTTAGAATCTACACGTTCATCCAAGACAAATCTATTGTGGGTGGATTGTTTTATACATCCTGTAATTTTAGCGCACATGTTCATCAGAGCCGAGCGAGAAGGCAAGTATGGTTTGCACATGTATTGTTTAACCAGGATGTTGCCCTACATTTTCGCAGCCGGGCATTGGAACTATGCGAGGTATATCACCTGGCATCTGATCGAGTTCCAGACTCAGTTGGATGAGGAGGCACTAGCTGTGTTCTACACAGGGCACCATGTATGTAGGCATATGGATGGGACATGGAATGGTGTGTTCGCTGACCAGTTCGGTGAGCAAACATATATTCGTCATGGGAAAGCAAAGGGTGGCCTGGTTGGCTTGACGCTATCTCCTAACCAGGTTGCACGATGGACTATGTTATATCACATCTGCAAAGCTGTGTCCCTGGCCATGGACGATATGCTTCGTGATCACGAGGATGACGAGTATGACAGAAGAACAGAAACACATAAGGAATAGGGTAAGAATAGGAGGAAACTGGATGCAATGGATCGAAAGAAAATACAACAGGAACTAGAGAAGTATCCCCATCCATTGGAAGAAAACGACAACGAAGTACTGTTCAACATCGTAAATGGACATGTTGCATATGAAAAGGTAAACGTGAATAATGCTCTAGCCATTGGCGAGTGCATGGCATCAGACTTCAAGAGACAGTTACCGGCAGGGTTCTATAAGACCATCTCCTCCAAATTAGTAACCATGGAGACCATGAAAAAAGGTGTAAAGTTTGGTGATAAAACAGTATATGACATGGAGAATTTGTATGCACGATTGCTGGTACTGTCTCAGAGACGAGATGTGTCTCTTGAGAATTTGTTGTGTTTTGAACTTGCACCCCTCCCACCGTCATTGTTTGATGAGTATGGAAGCATGCGAAAGAGCTCAAAGTCACAACTGCTGCACAAACTTACAGACTGGTGCGACGAAACCATTGTTCCAGAGGTTGAAGTCGTAGATGGAAATGAAATGCTGTACCACATAGCATGGCCGAAAACAGGGACAGTCAGACATCTTCTCCAGAACTTTTCAAGGGCGGTCGAAAAGGACCACACGGTTATAGTGGTATTTGACAAATATATAGATAGGTCAATAACAACCCATGAACGTATTCGGCGAACTGGATCTACTATATGCCGTACATTCAATCTCACCCTTGAGACCAGTTTACCTACCAGAGACACAATAATGAAGAGTTCACACAACAAAAGAGAGTTGATCAACGTATTCTGTTCTGAACACGATTCCACAAAGGTGACTATGGTAGGTGAAGAAGAACACGAAGAGGCAGACTGTATTATAATCAGCTATGTGATATCCCTCATCCACCAACAACATAAACGCATTCAAATTGTGTCCGATGACACGGACATATTTGCATTGATCGTGTTTTTCTGCTGGAAGTGGAAGACAACTTCGCAGATATCCATGAAGAAGTCTGACGGTCGAGTCATTGATATCAATGCCACATATACAAAGCTTGGACCGAAGTCCACCCAACTTCTTGCTGCACATGCATTAAGCAGTTGCGACACTGTTAGTTTCTTGTTTGGAAAGGGAAAGTCATCTGCCATCGCAACAATGTTGAAGACTGAAGTTGGCTTGGAGAAGCTTGGTGACGAAGATTCTTCTCCAGAAGATGTACTCGCTGTAGGGCGTAAGTTTGTCGGTCTATTGTACAAGGCGAAACCAACATATGCATCGAGGAATGAGCTACGCCACTCTCTCTTTGTCAGTAAGAGGGCCACTCCAAATATCAAGAGTCTTTCACCAACTGACCCTGCATTGGATAAACACATTAAACGTGCCCACTTACAAACACTGCTGTGGAAAGCGTCTGATAAGTTATCACCTCCTGATGTGGACATTGCCGACTTTGGGTGGGATGTTGTTGCCAATATACCCACTCCTCGTACTGGTGTGTCTGATGTGGCCCCGCCGCAGCTTATGCAAGTTGTGGCATATGCATGCAGTACTCAGACTGCCTGCTCCAGACATACGTGTTCCTGTCATGGAGCAGCATTATCGTGTACCTCTTTCTGTAAATGCATCGCGGTGGGCAGCTGTAATAACCCACACACACGACAGGAGGAAACTGATTCGGATGATGAAAATGAAGACGGGCGTCAAAAATGACACATGTCGTGATATAAAATAACACTTAGACAGAAGACAGAAAACAGTAGTTTTGTTTCGGTAATAAAATCTACCGTACGTTTTGTGAGGGGCTGGGTTTCTACCATGAAGTAGTCGTCCCCCACCCCCAGTTTGGAAAGGTTTGTTCATATAATAATATGCATACACGTTGGATCATTTCCATTATTTTAGCAGGACAAGGAGTACATACTATACAGTCTTTAAATACACTACTCAATGTTTAGCGTTATCTGTAACTATATTTGCATAGCAATAACATTTACAAAATAATTTCATAATCGACCCCCGTACCATTTTAATGATTACTGGAACCACTTATTTTGGTGATGTGGCCTAATGTAGCAGATAGATTGCTACTTGCCACGTCGGAACTAATCCCGGCCATGAAATATTTACCACGAGTCCGGCACAATCGCCAAACGCTGAGCAATTGAGCATGACGACAATCCAGAAAATATATTAGTTTCAGTAGTATCCCTTTTTCTTGTTACAACTTATTGCGGCCATTTTACGAGCCATCTTGAATTGTTGAGATGAAGAACACATACTGCACGATGTTACAATACCGTACTTTATTTGCAATACAGTTGTACATCCTCTCTGTAAGGATATGATTACTGTCTATTATTATAACATTTTTTTACATAATTCTATCAAATTTGGCCGCCATCTTGGCAGCCATTTTGAATAAATGTTTTAGTTATTTTTTTAAAATTGCACTGGACGTAATGCTTTGTTTTGGTAATTATATGGTGAGTAGTTTCGGCATATGTACTGCTTTTATTATTTTATGATATTTTGGCAGCTTTTTTGGGCGCCATCTAAGATTTTAGAAAATGCTCAAGAGTGACAAAGTGGCACTCGGCGGTTTTGGATTCACAATACCACAAGTGATCAAAAACAATCAAAAACATTAGTAGTACCCTACTGCAAGGTTTGTTCCTGTTTCTACTCGACTATAAGGATTATTTGTGTTTGAAATTGGCGGTCATTGGTAATTCATTTTTTATTTTTATTTTTATTTGTGGGGGGTGGGGGTGGGGTTATTAGGAGGGGGGCGTTAATTCGAGGTTATACGGTATGTATGTGACGTTGACCTCGAGATCAGCCGGGATTTGTCACAGCATATCAAATATTAAGAATTTTCAATGAAAGAAATAGAAGTTATAACATATTTATCTGATGTTAAGTTTTGTAAGACTAAGTATGTGACCTTGACCTTTGGATCAGCGGGGGTTGGACAGTCGTAGATTTGTCACAGCATGATAGTACAACCTTAGAGGAATGCACAAGTGAAATAATAAGAATGTTCAATGAAGGAAATAGAAGTTTGACCTTGACCTTGGGATCAGCGGGGGTTGGACGGTCGTGGATTTGGCACAGCATGGTAGTAGAGCCTTACAGGAATGCATGTGTGAAATATTAAGCATTTTAGATGAAGAAAATAGAAGTTAGAACAATATTTCTCTGATGTTAAGTTGTGTAAAGAGACTAAATATTTGACCTTGACCTTGGGATCAGCGGGGGTTGGACGGTCGTGGATTTGGCACAGCATGGTAGTAGAGCCTTACAGGAATGCATGTGTGAAATATTAAGCATTTTAGATGAAGGAAATAGAAGTTAGAACAATATTTCTCTGATGTTAAGTTTTGTAAAGAGACTAAGTATTTGACCTAGACCTTGGGATCTGCGGGGGTTGGACGGTCGTGGATTTGGCACAGCATGGTAGTAGAGCCTTACAGGAATGCATGTGTGAAATATTAAGCATTTTAGATTAAGGAAATATAAGTTATAACAATATTTCTCTGATGTTAAGTTTACGGACTAAGTATTTGACCTTGACCTTGGGATCTGCGGGGGTTGCACGGTGGTGGATTTGACACAGCATGGTAGTAGAGCCTTACAGGAATGAATGTGTGAAATATCAAGCATTTCAGATGAAGGAAATAGAAGTTATGACAATATTTCTCTGATGTTAAGTTTACGGACGGACGGACGGACGGACGGACGGACGTCCGTCGGACGGACGGACGGACGAACTTACATTTCGGACCTTAGGGGGTACTTGCTATATAAAAGATCAAAGGAAATACCCCGTAAGACACAATAGGCTTACGGGGTACGGATTAAGTTCCATTGTGTTCTAACCCTAACCCATTGTCTTAGACCACGCCCCCTACCCCATAAGTACCCTAATGTGTGCCCGGACGGACGGACGGACGGACGGACGGAGGACTGACGGACGGACGGACGGACGGACGGACGGACGGACCGGACGGACGGACGGACGGACGGACGGACGGACGGACGGACGGACGGACGGACGGACGGATGGACATGTATAAATGCGTGTATAATTGTGTCAGTATTCCACCAGTTCTAAAAATTACGAGTGTCCGCTATACAAATACACGTATAATCATTTAGTAATATTTAATTTACTGATAATTATTCACGGTCGTATCAGGCTATTTTCAAATGCAAATGAGGCATACTGTTTTTTAATTATTCATACTACTTAAATGAGTCACTTGAAAACATAATAGTTTCGACAGATTATACAGAATGATCGTTGCACATCAAGAAATAAATACACATAATAAAAGTAATGTCCTTTATCATTTTAAGGAGACACGGTTATCGCCATTGATATCATTGTGGAAAGTTACGTCTGAAATAAAATGTATAATAAAGCCAATCAACACGTGGGGTAATGGTGAATTAATGTTTATTTAGCCAGAAAATGTTTCAGATGATGTCTGTTATATAATGAACACTTTTTTTCCTGCTGAGTGGGCATGCACCTTTAAATTCCCATAGGCTTATTATTGCAATACAATCAAAAGGTCATCAAATAATAACAATTGGGAGGGTTACGTTTTGTTATTCATGAACATGTATTTACATTTAAATATTATTAGTAAATAGTAGATGCAGCCTATGCTCAATTATTAAAAATCCAATACTTGTTAACAAGAAAATTAAAAGTCTTGCAGAGCATGATGTTATTAGCCGATCAAATCAGGGTTCAATATATGTCCACATTTTAGTAGTTACAGAATCTCAGGGAAAAGTGAGAGAAGTGTTGATTTCCTCCCCAACCAAATTCTTCCAGTTATATTTAGAAATTACTATGGATTTGGCATTTACTAGGAGGCCATTTTGAGTTTTCTGACAATGGAGTATATTAACTGAAATATTATTCCAGTTGAAAGAATTAACCTTTGAATATAGGTGAAGGCGCTTAGCATTACACAAATATGTAGCAAGTCAACCGAAATCTCATAAATACCTTGGCGGGCATCTTGAAAATATGATAATAATATACTGAATATTAGTGTAGTTTACGTAAATTCTTTAATATATCCATCTGAAATGTTTTTGAACAACTTACAACAATTTCCAAGTTAAGGACCATGACCTACCTATTGGCTTATATATTGGCAATTTTCGACTTCCGTCAAGCATAAAGCTAAATGACCTTGAAATGACCTTGAACTTGGTTTAAAAAATGGCACCCGGAATTTTTGGAAACCTTATGCATTCAAGTTTATAAAAATACCGGGTGCCATAAATTAACATGAGGTGCCGGAATCTTATATATATACCTATTCCCAGACTGTAGAAAGATGCCAGCATTTAAGAAAAACGAGAGTGTAAAAAGGTGATTAATTTGGTGTGCAAGTACTGTATGTGAACTTCAATGTACATGTATATATTGCCAATGCAGATATACTGTCGGTATAATCGAGACTCACCATGTGATTTTGTACCTACACAATGGTGCGCAATTTCATAAATATGCTGACAGTTGATGAAATTCTCAAAGCAAATGCGGAATAGAATTTCGCATTTGCTCTGAAAATTTCGACATGGCACATCTTAATTATCATTATTACACTGGTGCTGCACTCCGCGCCGGTGGAAAATGTAAGACAATCCACTTGAAAAATGCAATATGCACCATTATAAAATGTTTCTAGATTAGTGTTAAAAAATCAATAAAATTACTACTCGTCTTGAAACATTTTTTACAATTAATGTCGCCTATTGTATCTTTCAAGTGGATTGTCTTGAACTATTTCCATCGGCACGGAGTACAGCACCAGAAAAGTAAGTGGAATGTTTCTCTAACGGTGCATCACAAATATAGAAAAGTATAGTATATGTGACCGTGGCTTGAGAAAAAGGCATTATGGGGTTTGATCAATCTGGATATTAATCTGCTAGCACACTCCTGTATGTGAATGTGCAGGCTGATCTGTGCCTACACTGGTCAGATTACCATTGAAAGGAAGTAATATCATGCTTACTATGAGTGTTTATACTTTATTATTACATGCTTTATGTGATAATCATGATAATGGCATAAATTATAAAGTAGTAGTATATAGGGAGTCAAAATACCGCTCCATCAACACTGTATCCAATTGTCAATACCGCTCCATCAAAACTGTATCCAATTGTCAATACCACTCCATCAACTTCAATTAACGAAAGAAGTTCAGATTTTAGTTTGAATAATATCGTCGCTATGCAGGATATTTTAGTTAGAGAATGCGCAAATAGAAAAAGACACGCTAAAAAATAAAAAGCGCGCGGCGAACATAGCCGAAGCATCTAGTACGGTTCTGGCGATTTTATCTGTAATGAGTGGTGCGGGGACTGCTGCAACGCTAACTACAGTTGTAACGGTTCCAATTGCTGGGGTTTTGAGTGGAATTACCGTTTTATCTGGAATACTTTGTATGGTAACAAGGGCGGCGGGTGGAAAACTCGAGAAAAAAAGTGGAAAACATGATAGAATATCCGTTCTCGCCAGGTCTAAGAAAAATAGCATCGACGTTATAGTGTCCAAAGCGTTGGCAGATAAGAAAATATCAAATTTAGAGTTTGAATCCGTGGTGGAAGAAATGGGGAGATAGGAAGAATTAAAAAATGATATTAGAATCAAAGCGCGCGCCACCATGCCAAAAATTGAGTTTACAGATTGGGATAAATTTAGGGTAAGACTTGGAAATAAAGTCGAAAGAAATGTTACAGCACCATTGTGATATTTTATTATAATTAATTAATTTTAAGAAAATTATAAAAATAATTGTATTGGTGCAGTAAACAATTTATTAATTAATTTTAATATGTAATAATAGGGGGTGTTCAGCTTTAAATTATTAAAAAAAATTACAAAATTAATTATAAAATTTCTATGTAAACTGGCTATCTGAATTTATTTATTTTTTTGTATCAACCTCAAGCGGTCGGATAGGATAGCGATAGCGATCACATTTGTAGGGATAGAAATAGATAAATTAGCTATAGTGGAGGAGGAAAATGCCGTGTTGAAAAATAAATATGAGGTATTTATGACAACGGGACAAAAATAAATCCTTTTTATTAGTATAGTTTTATCTGTTCAATTGGACGTTAAATGAACATGAGGTATTTATGACACCAATATGACAACGAGACGAAAACAAATCCTTTGTATTAGTATAGTTTATCTGTTCAATTGGACCTCTTTTCAAATTATGTATTTATGACACCAATTGTCACGATTTTGCTGTCGGGTGACAATTTCCTCGTTAACCAATTTTGGAGGGGGGGGGAGTAGTATATAGGGAGTCAAAATGATACCACCGTTAGGTGGTATCATTTTGACTCCCTAACGGTGGTATCATTTTGACTCCCTATATACTACTAAAGTATACATGCTTAGCTTCTATTAAAAATGGTTATGAATTGGGATATGTATATGATTTTAATTGTAAAGGTGCCAGCAAATCTGATGAAGAATTTCCACACCCCTGGCCCAGGAATAACAATTCAGCGATTTCGGTCGGCTGCTGGCATGGTACAGATAAACAGGTCGGCTGTCGACTATACCGACCGACAGACAACCTGTTTACCGGTACCATGCTGACAGCCGACCGAAATCGCAGAATCGCTATTTCCTTGCAATCAATAGAAAAGTAAATGTTTGATGGCGAATTAAGAGATTCTTCACTTCTGCAGCTACCGAGCCAACACTGTCCTTCACATCAAATCCTCTTTCCGCCAACACTAAATCCCCAGGTGATAACTTGGACAGGAAGTCACTGTTCTCTGTCACAAACTTGTCACTCACACGACCACCCCATGCTTTCGATATGAAGGACACACTGCCCTGAGGAGTAATTCTAATTAGAAATTTCACAGTGTAGTGGTGTTTGTATGAAGACCAGGTTTCTGCTCTGGCTTTCAAACCACTTGATTTCTCAATAAATACCTCAAAACAATCAATTATCACTGCACACCTGTGGCCGAAGTACTTCCTAAATTCCATTGGCATGGTTTTTCTCAATGTCTCGCTCTCTGGCCATCTGATGAATTTCTTTAGCATCTTGTACATACAGTCAATTGTCCGTGTAAAAATGTCTAGATATTGTTGATCGAGTAGTGTCAAATGCATACGTAAGAAAGAGATTTGACAAATTTAGTCGCAATTTCACTAATGTCAATATCATTACCTTGAATTTGGGCATGACCAGACTGGATGGCATGTGAAGCTCCAGAAAATTAAACAATATAGATAGAACTGTGAATGATGGTAATCCTGTTAAATGTTTCACCTTCTCGTCACTACCCTTAAAATAACTTCCAAATGGGCCACTTTTTCCTTAAGCTCCCCATTCTCTGTACGCAGTTCCTGCAGCTCCAGTGACATAGCCTCCATGAGTGGACCATCAACATCAGTCTGTGACTGAACGCCGTCTTCATCAACAATGTCACCCATATCCATACCCGTCTCAGTGTGATCAGGTCGAACAATAGTTGTGGATTCTGCTGTCTTCCTTCTCTTCTTTTCCTGCTGCCGATCATATTTTGATGTAGATGGTGCTCGCCTTTTTCCGCCAAGATTAACTGATGGTGCCCAGTTTGGGTTACGATGGTCATACAACTCTGCCTACTTTCCTGAAACATATACATGATATATATTAAAAACAAATAAATACATGTGTACTTGTCGGATATTGTAACTTTGCACATTTAGTTACAATATAATAACTTATTTTTATTATTTCTTCTCGGAAGTATATGTTGCATACACCATCTGAACATTCTTGCGGAGACGGTTCAGATGAGTGGTCAAAATATATACATGCACTTTTGATGAGAAATAAAAAAGAAGAGGTGTACTCTAAGTCATATGAAATATCACTGAAATATTGACAACTTATGACAAATTGTATACATATGACATGCGCCATGTGATTTTGACTTTACAAACATGTGCGCACTTTGATGAAAAATATTTACAAATTTTACAATATCTTTCATAAATAACATTGAATGGTGACAACATGGTGACATTCTGCATTTGCTCTGAGAATTTCATCAACGTTTGGCATGATTTACAGTAAATATCGCAAAATCTGTAAACATTTTTCATGAAAATCCACACAAACTGCAATTTTGTATTGTCTGAGGTCCATCAAAATACACCATCTCGCAGGTCTTAAGCATGTTAAGTACAGTGACAGCACAGGTGTCACACATTATAATTCAGTGGGTGGCCGCAGCGCTCCAGATAAGGAATTATTAATTGAGTATTGTTACAGCAATTATTGAATAGTGTGTTTCAAAATGAAAACATATCTTGGCATTTCATTAGAATTGTCTCCTTGGATGTGTTTTCATGGAAAAATAAGAAACATATGCTATATTGTGGTCCGTTTATTGTTTTCTGCAGCATGATAAAGGTACCACAATTGTTCTCATTGCTTTTTGATACTCACTACTTCTGATTTTAATTGGGTATTTACGCAAATACGCAGCTTATCTGGAGCGCTGATTGTTACTCAATCATTTCTGAAGCAATTGTGTATTTCAAAATTGTAATGTAGTAAACTTAAATAACACTGTTTACACATTCACAGACAGCAATTATTGAATACTTTGCTTCGAAATGAAAACATAACTTGGCATTTCATTAGAATTGTCTCCTTGGAGACAATTCTAATGAAATACCAAGATGTGTTTTCATGGAAAAATAAGAAGAATATGCTATATTGATGGCCTGTTTATTGTTTTCTTCAGCATGATAAAGGTACCACAAGTGTTCTCATTGATTTTTGATACTCACAGTCACTACTTATGATTTCAATTGGGATGTTGGCAATTTTAATTGGGTATTTACGCAAATACGCAGCTTATCTGGAGCTGGAGCTCTGGGTGGGGTTCACACACAATATAATGATTACACCAGCTTACATTGTCTCTCGGACTATCGGATTATTTATAATATCAAGGGCTTACCATTGAAACCCGAACATTTTGGATATTCTTGTGCCCAATTTCTAGCCAGAAATAATTTCATGTGTCCGATCCGAACTCAGTTTCTCGCATTCCACACCTTGATTTGTGATTACTGCAGGCAATCTATGCTATTCCAGTGTCCTTTCACGATCTTTACGATGACTATATCCGTATATAGAACACTTCACACCCACTAACTAACTGAATTTAGGTCAAACTTCGAGCGTGTTTTGTGTATCGAGATATTGGAACATGGCGGAGCTTCCGGTTTGTGACGTCTAAATTTTATTCATAGCCAATTTGCAAACCGCCGAACTCTTGTAGTTATTTACGTTAATTTATTCAAAAATTATGTTATTTCGCTTATTTAAAGATTTAAACAGAGATAATGGCCAAAAATGAAAAATTATCCGGTTGATGTAGTTTGGAAGTGATACAACAAATTTCGGGTTTGTAGATTACGGAATATAGGAGAAAAGGGTGGTTACAAACTTTTTCACAAACCGATGGATAACCAATATATTAGCCGATCTATAAATAGATCGGCTAATAACAATGTAAATGTGAATTTTACAGACTATCATAATGTTTCACAGTCTTACAAAGTTAACATTCTAGTCGTTTATCCGGTAACGTTTCATGTTAGCCGATGCCTATAAAATTGAAACTATTGTTCGTTGAAAAGCACACGGTAACGTATTGTGACGCGCTTCGACCAATGAAACGTCCGTTTTAAATTCGCCATCCCGTATATTCGTATCAGGTATACTGTCTGATATGAGAACATTTTATCAGTCAGTACGTACATTGTATATGGCCAATAGAGAACTGATTACCTGGAAAATCGCCATGACCAGGCTTCAGCCGAATATACGGTTCTTGAATGGCAGCGAGTAGTCAACGAACGATACGAGAAAGCTACTGACACCCGCCATCATATCGTTGGCGCTGAGACACACAATCTGCAGTCAGTAGATATTCGGGAACCTAGAGCTGTTGGCGACGAGGCAAGTGAGAACAATTGCGTTGAGCACGATGATCACCCATGAGCCCGTCCTCATGAGCGCAGCAACTGGTGTGGACACGATCTAGTACACGAACTCCAGACTGCCATCGTCGCCGCTGCTACTGTTACCGGCATGGCGCGTCGTGTTCATAGCCACATCCATCCCAGACTACATAACGTCAATGCTCTTATAGTTACGCCAAACCCTTTCCATAACGTGTATGGTTGTGTAAGCTTTCCGCAATAATACGATATGTTGAACAATTCTGAAAAAAAAACCAACAGGAATCAGGTTTTTGCAGAATTGTTCAACATATGGTTTTATAGTATGTATTTACACCACAGCCGGTACTAATCTTGCCAGTATTTGTAAAGTATTTCATTTCAAAATACATGGACGTGAATATTGTGCTTTAAATCAAGCAGATTGATTTGCTGAACCCCAGCTGTACTACAGCCCAGGCTCAGTCAATCAAACTGATCGATTGCGAATTGCGATTGTCAATCGATGTTCAGAAAGGTTGATAGCATGGCAAGTTTAACTCGGGTGGTTACATGTATGTACATACACACAGTTCCCATCCTTAAAACCACGAAGTTAATATGTTTGTTTGGCGTATATACTTAGCTTGTTAAATGTTCAAGAGTTAAATATACAGCCATTAACCCGCTTCTAAATATGGCTGAGCGTAAGTTAAACCAATTAGAAGTGTTCGCATTTACAATGTAACACGCACGTTCATGTGACGGCACGACCTGTTACTGATGACAGCAATTGTACTATTCCACATTTGTTCGCTATTTAATCTAGCTTCGTCATCTATTTATATAACAACTATCGTTTTACAGCGCAAATTACATCTTTTCGCCAACACCTTGTAAATTATATTTCTCTGAATTATTCCTTGTCCCATTGACTGGTAATTTCTGACAGGTGTAGCCCCTGATCAAATAGAACACTCATGTAGCCTGATAACGATATATATTGATCGTTAGAAACGTGGCGGTTGTTTCATTAAAGAAATAGCGAACAGTGCCGATCCTGATCAGACTGTGCGGATGCATCTGCGCTGGTCGCAAAACCTAGTTCTCCAGTCACAGCCAAATATTACAATTAACAAAGTATGAAACATTTAATTAAAAAACAATCAAAGTACTGAAAGTACTGAACATAGGGTACTACAAGACATCATCAATTCAAGTATAATTATAGATTCCAGATATCTATGATCATTATAGATATATTGAAAACTGATTGAAGAGCAATAGTTACAAGAATTCCGCCACGGAAGCGGTGTCGCGCCTGAAACTGACTTGTCGGTACAAAACAATGTTGCACATTTTATCAGGATTTTTGTTAAAGTTTCTGCATTACTTTGACATCGCCATGTTTACTTCTGTTTTGTGAATGAAATAGTTGGCCCCGGATCGAGTGTATTAAAACATACAAATTATGTCATTGGGGAAACCGCTGACAAAATTTCAATGTATGGAAGCCCAAACTTGTTAGAATGTTTTTGTCGTATTTTCAGTACTTGCATTAATATGGGTATTAATCTACGCTGGATGTGTTATACTGTCATTAATTTGGTCCCTGACTGTAATTTATCACTTACTGACTTATTGACACCCTTCCTTGAACGTAGAATTGACACTCATGTTGGCGTGTATTGGCCACCATAGACAAATGTCAATCAGGCGGAATTCGGGAATGTCACTAAAATCCACTGTAAATCCATCGATAGAATGAGGATTAACATCAGTTAGACCCACATGTGCGAGTTTTGTTGTGACTCAATCGCGATCATTAAAACAATCTGGGTCAACAGGCATTTTCGCACAGGTGTCGGGTGAGTTTAACCCTTTCCTCCACAGCAAAATGGCTTATCTGCTGTTGTGTATGCATGCCTGTCAGTGGCTGTTAGCAGTCTGCTATAAATACACAGCAGCTGAGTTTGGCTGCCTGATCTCCATACAGGTAATTAACGAAAATAACTGTTATTCAATCCAAATTTACCAACATTTCTAAACATTGTATCCATTTAAAATGATTAAATTGAAGTTATAGAATATAATTTTCAGGATGCTGATATAAATATGTGTCCTATACGATATATAGTTTTGTCATTATTCCCTCCCAAAAGTAAATTAAAAAAATAAATCTTGAAAAATCATGGTGTTCTTGTCTATAATTATGCCCCTGGTGCGTTATTATTTTTGTGAAACTTTCAAAGCAAATATGGAATTTATGTGTGGCTGTGACTGGAGAAATTGGGCTTATGGGATTTGTTACCAATGATCAAAATAGCATACTGATGTAGCCCGATAGCGATCTATACTTGTTGTTAGAAACACAACATATTTTTCTTTGATGGTATGGCGAACAGTGCAGATCCTGATCAGATGGATGCACAGGCCGATCTGGATCTACACTGGTCGCACAACCCATTAGCCACATTTCTCCAGTCACAGCCACAGCCACCCTGGTGACCCCCAGGGTGTCCGGTTTAGAGAGGTTTCACTGTATTGGCAACGCCATCAAGCTCAATATGCAAGTATCTGAAATAAAGAAATGATACAAAATATTGCCAAGTTTAGAGCCTACGGTAGTAGACATACGACATTATAGAACAGCTTATTTTAGCATTCTCTGCGACGCCCACGTGATCGCTAGTTCCAATTATGGCTGTGACTGGAGAAAAGCGGCTTATTGGATTAGTGGTCAGCCTAACTCCTCAGTAGGCACACAATGTTCTTTATCATAATAATTATTGTGTCAATATATTCAGTATCAAACACATACATAGAGCTAGTTTATGTTACATATGCACGAACATGTCGGGTTTTCCTTGTACATGTAGTTTCACTAATTTGGCGGCCATTTTGACTTTTTATTCTTTATATTTCATTTTTGTTATTATTAACAATAATAGTACTACCAGCATTTAACTTGTTTCCATCTTCAACTGGTTACCTATATATGGCGAACATTAAGACACCTATGATTTTTCTTGACATGACCCCTAAATTACCATGAAATGACATCCAACAGTCAAATTTGAGGCGGTACCCATCCCTATCCGAAAGGTTACCCATCGTAGATATAAACTAGCATGTGTACCCATTTGTAACAAAAAAATGCGGGCCGTCTACTTGGCGGATGACATTGGCATTGGCTTATAACTTTGAGTGTCAATGCCAATGTAATATATAACATGTACATTATTTTATTTAAAGTGAATACACGATTACTAAATAGTATTTACGGTGATGTCCATAGTTTGGAAAAAAATGAAAATATTAACTTTATTTAAATATTGTATATTGTACAGGGAATATCGTTAATAAACCCTATGAAACCGAAAGCCCGCTATAGCGGGGTTTGCAAACAGTGCAGATCCAGATGAGTCGGCTCGTAACGATCAGGTCAGGATATGTCCATTCCAGTTACTTAGGGTTGTAAGGGTGGTTTTATGAAAGCAGCGGTACTGTTCTTTGATGGTATTTATGTTCAGTCGCCAGTCGCGGCAGCTGCTACTCACATGGTGTCAGCCCTCATGTCCTTACACGTAATTACTGTCTGTCTACGTTTACGTCAGAAGGCAGGCATCAAAGTCACCCAGTATGATTTAGCACAGAACACATTAAGTAATGCGTGCCTGATATTGTACATGAGATTTAAAGGTACATGTCCACTCAGTAGGCACAAACTGTTCTTTATATCAGAGACATCACCTAGGTCATTGTCGGGCAAATTAAACACTCATTAACCATTTATTTTTTGATGTGCAATAATCATACTTTATAATCTGTCGAAAATACTATTTTTTTCAGGGCACGCATTTAATTAGTACAAACAATAAAAAAAATATATAATGCCTCATTTGCATATGAAAATAGCCTGATACCAACTCGAGTCAATATCAGTAAAATAAATATTACTAAATTATTATATCTGTATAGCGGGCACTAGTAAGTTTTAGAAGTGGTGGAATAATGACACAATTATACACTTAGTTGATTCCAATAAAGAACGTTGTGTGTCTACTGAGTGGTCATATAACTTTAACTACAGCTTGAAAACTGAATTTGAAAGATGATATTTTTGTTTTCTGAAAGTTAGCTTGCATCATCCCGAGTCTCATTATAAGTATAATTATAAACAAGAAACTAAGGCCGTATTTTCATAAATATTGAAACATAAAAACTTAACATTGAACATAATTAAATACAGAACAAGTAGGTCAATGTGGTATAATAATATTATTTATTTCCTCCTTATAGAACTGTAGTTTCTGATGCACCATTAACATATGCTACATGTATTGGCGGCTTGATGTTACAGTGGATCCTCTCCAAACCGGACACACTGGGACGTCCGAGGTCCCCAGAGTGTCCGGTTTGGAGATGTTCCACTGTAAATCAGACACGTGATCACTTACACATTATATTGTTTTGCTATAATGAAAAGTCATTGTAATCTGAGATACCTAACAGCGAAACACATCTAAGGTAAACAGCTATATTGTCCAGAGTGTTCGGCTTAGAGGGGTTCCACTGTAGTATCCATTACAATCAATGAGATATGGACTTAAACACAAAAACCTAATATTGAAATGACTAAATTATGCAGGAAAAGTAGGTCAATGTCCAATGAGGGTCAATGAGGGTCACATGTCGGTTTCTGTTGTACAGCTCTAGCAGAGGTGGTTGTAACTGTTAAAATGAGTGATACATGGACTTTGTCATTGAATCAGAAAAAAGTAGGTAAATGTCAAGCTCGCAGAAGGGACCATGAATGCAAATGATACTTTGTTAGCAAAAACTATTTTTGTGAAAGCAGTTGTAGTATTAAAAACAAATTGCTACCCCGCTCCATACCTCTCGCGAGGGTAACAATTTAACCCCATATCTTTAATGTAACGCATGGAAGAGTGAATTTTGCAATCGGTTATCCGGCGTGTTTGATATGTTAGCGATATAAAACTGTCAAAGCGGGTGTCAAGTGAATTTGGATTTTTCATCCGACCCTCCATCATGGATTATCTCCCCCTTTCGGACTCAGAATTTTCCATTTTTTACTTGTAACTCGAAAAACATTTTTCACCTTCATACCTACGCGCCTGATATTTGGTATGTAGCTTCGTTATCATGTGCAGATGCGCAAAGTGAATTCGGATTTTTGATCCGACCTCCATCATGGATTATCTCCCCTTTCTTTGGACTCAGAATTTCCCATTTTTTTCCTTGTAACTCGAAAAAAAACTTTTTCACCTTCATACCTACGCGCCTCATATTTGGTATGTAGCTTCGTTATCATGTGCAGATGCGCAAAGTGAATTCGGATTTTTGATCCGACCCTCCATCATGGATTATCTCCCCCTTTCGGACTCAGAATTTCCCATTTTTTCCTTGTAACTCGAAAAACTTTTTCACCTTCATACCTACGCGCCTGATATTTGGTATGTAGCTTCGTTATCATGTGCAGATGCGCAAAGTGAATTCGGATTTTTGATCCGACCCTCCATCATGGATTATCTCCCCCTTTCGGACTCAGAATTTCCCATTTTTTCCTTGTAACTCGAAAAACTTTTTCACCTTAATACCTACGCGTCTGATATTTGGTTCGTAGCTTCGTTTTGATGTGCTGATGCGCAAAGTGAATTCGGATTTTTTATCCGACCCTCCATCATGGATTACCTCCCCCTTTCGGACTTAGCATTTGGGGAAAGTGGGTATATTGCGATGGCGCGCCATCGACTTTTTCTAGTTTATACTAATTAAAGTCGTCACCTGAACAAATAATAGTGTCGACATAAAGTATGATCATTGCACATTAACAAATAAATACAGGGAATACAAAGTAATGTTCGTTAATATTTTAATGAAACACGGTTATTGCCCCTGATGATAGTGTGGACATTTACGTCTGATATAAAATGTATAATAATACTAATCAATACGTGGTGTAATGGTGAATGAATGTTTATTTTGCCAGATCATGTCGCAGATGATGTCTCTGATATAAGTAATATGTTGTGCCTTCTGAGTGTTCATGAACCTTTAAAAATACATGTAACCTTATCATACAAACGGAAGTCCGGAAATCAGCATGGGACTAACAATGTCAGATAGTTACCGGTGAAATAGCACTCCGCGCCGATGTAAAATGTTTCACATCGAAACATGAGCTGGATGTCTGCCGAATTCCAATTTAGTAGATACTGCATGAATACACTTTCGTTTCGTAACCGGCGCAACATGACGATTGCATGCGTTGTGTTGTATTTGTGCGGTTGCATGCGCGTGGAGTTTGTGGTGCCTCGTTACGAACTCTATAACGGATATTAATGCCGGACGAGTCGTACATGTGTTGATTGCGTCGGACGAGTTCGATATTTGTGTCAAGTAATCAACAAATGTATGGCATACAATAATTGTAACTCTACGCGTGCTAGATGTTATTAAATATGCATTAGTGGAATGGGGAAGTTCTTACTGTTGCGACAACATATTAAACCTTTGCTTCCATCAGCTGGAGGAGGCTTTGCTTGGTACACATTTCACAAATCACTTACTTACACCTGAGGCCAATATTTACATAATTATGTATTTTATTGGTATACAACATATATATGTGAACCATGCCTATTTACTGTATCCTATATGACATATGGAGTGGCCAGGTCGGACATATGTAAGTTAGTGTTTTCAAGCCATCGGCCAGTTTCAAATCTCGTGGCGATTGACAAAAGCGGAACATGCAAAGTAGAATATATGCTAATAATGTAGCTAACCATGCTTAGAAAAAACAAAATAACGAACTTGCACACCTTGCTAATGTTAAACTTTGGTCTATTTTGCTCACACACTTAATAAACATAAACACAGCAGACTGAATCATCATTTATCCATTCAACACAGTGCGTATGTTCCGTGAAACACGGTATCGTGAAACATGTTTGATAGCCAGTCAATATGACCTAATCACTGCGTATGACTATGTGCGGTTGTCATACTAGTCGATTCCTCGATTTTGCGGATGCGGCTGGGGTTATTTATTTTGCATTGAAAAGCTATGTATGGTGTTGACGGGATAAATAGAATAGTATTTTCACGGCTCTGACCTACTAGTCTATATGTATACTCATCACATGTATACTGTACTATACAGATATATGCATGTAGTACAATTGAACACCGGTAACATGTGAGAGCATAACCTGAATATCTATGTTCTATTATAAGTTCCATGTGTTTATTTCTATACAAATATAATGTGTATGTCTATATACCATTGTTGAAACAGTTACTGCATGTCGGCGCATTGTCGTCTTATTGGTGAATCAGTGGAATCTGTTTCGCTGTGTTTGCCATACATACATGTATGATACATCTGTGAAATGTTAACTATTGATTCGAATGGATGTAAGCAATTCGTTCTCTAATATGTTCGCACACGTTAACAAGTTAATATCTAAATTACCTAAAAGATAACTGGCAAATTTAACCCATTTCATGCTGATGCTACGCCATTTTGTTTATGGACAATCCTAAGTATTTTCTTTACATGAGCTCAGATATATATGTCGTGAACACTATTTGAACCATCTCGTCGAGACGGTTCAAATGAGTAGTAGTATATAGGGAGTCAAAATGATACCACCTACGGAGATATCATTTATAACCCTCTATACTACCCCCACCACCCCTGAAAAATAAAAAATTGGTTAACGAGGAAATTGTCTCCCGACAGCAAATTTATGAATTTTTTAGAAAAGGCGAAATCATTAATATGCGTCCGCGCGCGATAGTTTATATTCCAACACCCCGTTTTTCTCCTCCAATATAGCTAATTTATTTCGTAGATCAGCAACTAATCCTACCAGTTCGAGTCTACCACGTTCACCTTTAGCCACCTGACAGCGCAGTTGCTTATGTCTACGAATTTACAAGGGCATCTGGGGCATTGAAATTGCGGGGCGACACAAGGATATTTCTTTGCTAGATGCCTTCGCAGGTTGACCGGTCGTGCAAACGTTTTACAACATGTAACACACTCCATTTATACTATGAGATATAAATGTTCAATTGGTGTCATAAATACATAAGTTAAAAAGGGGTCCAATTGAACAGATTAATTTCATAGGTTATAACAATAGAAACTATGATAACGCCAGAAATAGAAAGTTTGAGAAGAGAAGCCGAATATCTAGGGATTACTTATAGTAAACGGTTGAGAGTTAGGGGGTTGACAAAGCTGATAAACGCCACGAAGAATGAAGCGTTTATGAAGCGATTTACCCGCGCCCACAAACGAGCAGCTTTTAAAGACCTCTCACTAGCGGAAGAAGTTGGTAACATAATCCAAAAAGAAAGTATTGCGGGGTTAAGGGCTAGTGTAATAAAACCTTCAAGCACCAATAATTTGTCCCAAATTAAACGCACAGGTGACCCAATACCAAATAATAAGAACAAATATATCGTTCGCGCGATAGTGGAAAAAGGTGAAGAAATATTGGGGGCTCATGGTGAAACGTTGGAAAAGGTAGAAAATGGAAGACGGGTAGTTACATTATCCTTTCGTAAAAACATTGACATCAACGAGTCTGAACGCATGTCCGATAAACTCGCTCCGTATCTAACAACACATTTTTATTTCAGATATTCATATTCTTACAAGCTAGAACATATGGAGGAAACTAAAAATGGAAAACCTATAACTCTAATATTTCACAAAATCTCGGTAGCGAACCACTATCATCAATGAAAACCGTTAAAAAATGGCTGTCAGATAAGGAGCAAACACGAATAATGTCCGATAAAATAGATAGACCGAATACAAAGTGGAAGTTTGTAAGATAGGTAGAGGTTTATGTAAAGCTAATACAGGGCGGTAGGGGAATAGATTTGGGACTACAATCCAAAGAAGCAGCAGGAGGAGAACTTCCAGAATGGTTGAAGAATAAAAAGGTATGTATTCTTTAGATAAGTATAATGACGACCTTTGTCTGTTCAGATGTTTAGCGATGCATATGACAGGTAATATACCTGACAGATGTACGGACAAGGCGAAAGAATTTAGTAAGCAATATTTCGGTGGTAATGTGGTTTCACCAATTCCTTTTTCAGATCTGAAAAAGGTTGAAGAGTTTTTTAAAATCGGTATATAAGTATATCAACCGACCGAATGTGACGTATGGTGGTTGAAAAAGGTACCAGCGCACTACAAGGAAATAAGTAATAATCTCGATTGGTGTTTCCGCTCCTGTTTCAATTCCTGAATTGGGGGAACTTTCTGTGGGTGAAACAACGGGTTCAAATGAACTTGATGGGGTGGCCAATTCGTGAATTGGGGGTTTTATGAAATCGGTTCCACTTACAACTCCGCGACCGGGCATCTTGGGTGGGAGCTTGATGATACCCGTGTTCACGTTCCCGTTGCGGCCGATTTTTTGATTGGCGGTGGCGACTACGATCTGATTATTGTAACCGTCAACCGGGTCGTCTCGTAGTATCATATTACTCCGCGCCATATAAAGACCTATTACAAATGCGTAGTATACCGGGGTGCGGGCAGTCTGTAAAACGTCTTGATAATTCTGGATCGCCTTCTGGAGGTACACCTTAGCTGAGATGGCGTCCTCGACAAGTGCCAAGAAATGTTTTTGTGCGTCAAAGGCAGTTCCCATGCCCAGTATAGCGCTGCGCGTTTGCTTCTGTGAGGCGAGGATTGCCCATACGTATACGCGAATGGATTTGTTGAGGCGAATAACCCCACCCTGCGTAAATCCAGTGCTTTCATCTAACATAAAGGTGGTCCACGCATTTCGCATTTGTGGAGTATCACCCAGGTATAGGTATTCCACGTGGGCTACTTTAGTAGGTAGCCAATGACAATAACCGTCTTTACACGCAAGCCCACCAAGCACTTCATCACCGAACGTCATCTTATTCAACTTATAATTATATTTAGTCCATGTTGCCATTTTTCTAACTGGTGGTGGGATAGCTCCGCGAGCACTCCACAACCCTGAGAAATATGCGGGGACTTTATCCAGATGCTCACAACTAACTAAGCCTTTAAGGTGAACTAACCCTAAACTGTTGGTTGGGGTGTATACTTTCTGTCTCCAGTCCGCAAATTCGTTACACAATCTTTCGAACGCCTTACGGTCGTATGTGCTGGAAATGGGATCCCAGCCGTCGTCTTGAGGTAGTGGAATACCTAGTTATTTGAGAATCCTCCTAATTGTGTAATACACGTGAAAGTTGTAGACACTTCGGAGCATGACATTCTTGGATTTCAGATGGTCTTGATGCGAAACTCCGCATCAGGCCGTTGCGCACTATACAACGAAATTTAGCTGGTTCTGCCAGAAGTTCATATGGGAAAAATCCCATCTTAGTATTACAACTAGACTAGTAGTCTTTGGAACTACATATTTCTCAAACGTGTTAGGGAAATTGGTGGTAAAGCCACTTTTCGGTCTAACTGTTACAGTTGGGTGTACAAGGTGGTTAACAACGTCTTTTTGCGTGTATTTACCTCCGACCGCGTACTTTGCATTAGAGTTAAAGCTAAATGCTTTGGTATCCATTGAAAGATATTATTATGTTTGCTACTATCACTAATGTTCAAAAAGAGAGTTGTGAACTTCAAAAATCAATCGACAACTGCTGTGGAAAACGCCGGGTCGGCCTCAGATCAATCACCTTCACTGTCGGGTGGCAGAATGTGGGAAAGAGTGAAGGGTTTTACTATGTGAAGGATGAACAAAAATTAGGTGTAAAGCTGCCTCAGGGACTGTGGGGAATAAGACAGTTCAAAGATTTTGTCAACTCAGAGCTTGACGGTATAATCACCCTCACAGTATCGAAGGCTACCGGGCTCGCAACAATGACCATTAGCCCTGATAATAAGGTAGTGGTCTCCCCGGGGTTGGGTATTCAACTCGGTTTTAGAGAGACATACTCCGCAAATAAAGGAGTGTTTACCTCGGGTGAGTACGTCGGTGATAATCCGGTGGACTTCGCCTTCACGAAAACTCTCACGGTGCACCTGGATCGGGTGAACACATCGTACAGCACGGTAGACGGATCTCCCAGCATATTACTGAAAACCGTGCAAGCCAGCGACTGTTTCTTTGGGGAGACGGTGACCTTAGACTTCCCACACCCCGAGATGAAAGTTTTGGAAACGGGACACATCCACGAATTTACGGTCTCTATTCTCGATGATCAAGCGAAAAAGTTGAATAACTATTACCCGATTTCGGTCGTTCTCGAAATTTCCAATTGAGTATAGGTGCCCCAATGTTATAATTTAATATAAAAAAAAATAATTATGAGTATATACGGACCAGGTAGAAATTCAAAGAATTTAGAACCGGCAGAAGGGGGATACATCCCGACAGAGAGCGACTTTTTAACTACCGGAAAAACCAAGGCCCTGATCAATAAAACTATATCGAAGGCCACACACGGGATTCACAGGAGTATATCAGATGTTAGAGTAGAAGTGCTGACGGCGACTGCACGAGTTGGGGAAGAGGCCCGGGAAAAATTGAGAGAGTCCGAACGGCTATTGCGATAGACCAGGAGGCTTATAATGTTTTGCACTCAGAGGACTATATCATCAGAGAAGCAGCATTTACTGCAGTAAACAATTTAAATCAGTAAACGTAATAATCATTAAAAAAGAAAATGAAAAAAAATGTAGGTCCCATCGAGCCCCGAACTCGCACCGGAAAAAACTAATTTTGCTGGTTGAAATCGTATATTAATTATTATGTAATAATAGGGGGTGTTCAGCTTTAAATTATTTAAAAAATTCACAAAATTAATTATAAAATTAACAAAATAACGAACCATCCCAGGTTTTCTTTCGTCAATAGGTATTAATAAATAATTATTATTTGCACACCATTTGTATGTTGTATAGGAAACTGATGAGTATATATACGTTTGTTGACCTTACAACAATTGGTCTCATCTCGTGCATGCCATGTTGTTGATCCGTAATGACGTCCGTCTCGTCTGTTTAATGGTAGCAGTCTATAAATATGTGTGTATTTGTTGATGTAATTGCATAGCTCAAAGGTGCCAGCCTAAAATATTTCTGCCTAAGAGCTTGCAATTTCGGAAACCAACTTGACACATAGGCTCGCCTTACTTCGCTGGTTTCTCTTAATTCGTTTCGGAGAGGAATTGGCAATAGGGTGAAAGGCGACACTTAAAACTAGACTGTGAGCCAACAGATGCGTGGCCTTAAGAAAGGTCCCAACACCCCAGTGGCTGGGTGCCGGCTAAGAAATCTGCCCAGTCGCTGGGGGTGTTGTGCACGAGTGGAGGCTATTGCTATTTTTCGTTGTGCTTGTTCAATATATCTTTATAAGCGATATCGTAGAAATGTATATTCGTAAACGAATCGTTGGGTTTTAACTATTTTATATAATACACCCTAGTTTTATATCCGATACGCATTATCCGTCTTAATGTTTGTATTTGCCTCTTGTATAGTTCGCATAATTGTCGGTATAATATTGTAAATGCAACGTTTTTATCGGAGCGTAATAAATTACGCTGATATTTCATGTATTCGATATCGCCTAGTGTTTTCATTTTATATAATTTATATATAGGACTATAACCCCCGTATTCTTCGTAAACTTCTTCAACACAACCATTATAAGCTTTCAATTCCCATTGTATTTTATTATCCATTTTCTCTAATAATAGTGTGTTTCTGTTCAATATAATTTTGACTCTTTTCAAAAATTCATAAATTTGCTGTCGGTAGACAATTTCCTCGTTAACAATTTTTTTTATTTTTCGGGGGTGGTGGGGGTAGTATAGAGGGCTATAAATGATATCACCGTAGGTGGTAAACAAAATGGCGTAGCATCAGCATGAAATGGGTTAAATTTGCCAGTTACCTTTTAGATAAATTTAGATATTAACTTGTTAACGTGTGCGAACATATTATTTTTCGGGGGTGGTGGGGGTAGTATAGAGGGCTATAAATGATATCACCGTAGGTGGTATCATTTTCACTCCCTATATACTACTTGAGTGGTCACAACATATAATTTCATTCAGAAATAACAAAAAATAATATTTAAAAACAATCTTACCCGTAAAGGTCCGCACGTAATGGGTTAATTATTCGGTAAGTCGATTTCCTATCATGCCAACTGTCATGCTGTCATTCATTATTTCTGTTACTACATGAGTGTGCTATTTGGTCTGGAGATACACTGGTCACAAATCCCATTGAGCCCCATTTATCCAGCCACATCCACATATAATTCGATAATACACACACGAATATTCGTCTTTCTAACATCATATTGCATAAAGTGTGGTCAAAACAATCCGTGTCAATTGCAATCGCTATCATGGTATACGCTCTAAAACCTGATACGAGAAACACGAACATTCGGGGTGGTTAACATTCTCCTTGGAAAACGATATGACTATCATGTTTCATGTGTGTTACGCGATCTTACACACACGAATAATCGTGTTTCTTGTATATGGCCGTGACTGGAGAAATAGGGCTTATGGTATTTGTGACTAGGTTATCTCCTGATCCAATAACACACTCCTGTTGCCTGATAACGATATTTACACATCGACTCTATTGTTTGGCAGAGGTTGGTAAGCAACTTGAACACCTCTGTAGACAAAAGAAAAGTTTGCATCTATATGGAAACCTGGGCACGAAAATGTCGTTCCTCACCATGCTCACGGCAAACCACAAAACGTTGTGTGTCTGTGGTCATTGTGTGTAGTGCTAGCTTGACACAAGGAACACCGGCTAAGAAAAGCGGTCTTACGATGGCTAACGTAGCCCGGATCAGTCTGCGCATCCGCGCAGTTTGATCATTGCATGTGTTGGTCGCCATTCGATCAATACAATTTCCTATATTTACTACATGTTACCAATGTAGCAGTTGTTGATGTTTTTCGATTAGCGGAATGATTACATGTACATGTAGAATATAAAACGCTAATTTGGATGGTGAATGATGATAATGGTACACATATTCGCCTTACAAATGCTGCACGATCCTTCTCCGTGCCAGTGACGCATATGTAATCACAAATCGTGCCAATGCCGTGGACATATGTATGAACAAAAATATATATACAGACGGCCGGCAGAAATGTCTAAACTATAATGTAAAACATTGTTGAATACTTCAAATAAAAGCTTACCTGGTGAATCCCCCACACGTAGTTTACAGTATATTTCTGTTTACATATAGTTTAACACGTGGAAAGGCAATTGCAAACGATAAAAATAGGGATATAATTGAGGGCCGTTCAGTAAGTAACAGAAAAGTGTTATAAACCTACACCCACTCGTGAGGTGGCATATTTCATCCGGTCTCAAAAACAGTGATACATGTATATATATATAGAGGATCTTACTTGCGTGATGATTTACTATGATATTTATTAACGAATTTACTGATGTCATAAGAGGCTATGCTGAGATTCTTTATAAATCAGTCAATGAGCTTTAATAAATATCATATTACATCAACACACATGTTAGATTTGCTTTATTGCAGAAGCACATCATCATACTAAGCATTTTCTGGTTACCTAACGTGTTTTATTGTACCCGTCTGATTTGCAAATTGATTACACTAGTGTAGAATGATATTGAATATAAACCAGTGCCGGCATTTTAGAACATACGAGTTGAACTTAAGCAATGCTTATTTATAACTTGTGATCAGGTAATCTAATAAATGTGGTGCAATACGTCCCAGATATATATAACGACAAAGCCTTATTTACTCGCATAGTAGGCATGTAGAACATAGCGACAATACATTCAGATAACTGCTTACACGTCACTGGATTCGATACAGTATGTATGGTAATACAGGTATATATCTACAGCACGGTGTATTTTTATTACTGTTACACAGTATGTATTGAATTCTCAAACATTTTAACTTAGGGTCAACAAACCCTTCATATATCAGAATTTGCATATAAATGTTATGAAAGCAACGCATGCTGTTCACCGATGTCTTCCCATCTTGTTGCATCAACTTGTATTTATGTGTTTGTCATATTATTAGTGGTATGTGTTAAACGCCATAAGAGGTAAAACTGCTCGATGGCTTGTACACACTAAGATGGCCGACATGGCAACTCCATGCACTGTGTAGGATATAGTAAGAAGATAATGTTCACATGTATGTTATGCATGTATCACATCACATTTACGAAGCAATTATGCGTGAATTATAGGATGATCTGGGGTCCCACGTGTCCTTAATAGCATATTCACTCGTGTACGATATGTACTGAATAATGGGGGATCGTAGCTGGTTATTTCCCATTGCAAATCTATTTATAGAGATCCGATCCTATGCTGTATTTCAACGTTTATTTCTTACTGAATAGCACACAAGATGAGTTTTGCGAACAGAGTAGATCCAGACCAGACTGCACATATGTACAATCTGACCTGGGTTTGCACTGAACGCAAGAACATTAATAAGTGTGAACATATGAATCTGGCAAATAATGTAGCCCCAAATCAGATTGGCGCAGATATGCAGGTTGATCTGATCAACACTAATCGAAATCACTATTAATTACTCCTTTTCATAGCACATCATGATACATTCGCCCTTTTACCAAATAATAAGACTCTAAACTATATAATTTGGACCGAATTCTATAAATAAATTCAACGGAAGATAACTAGCTACGATCCCTCATTTCGCCAGCACCTGCCGGAGGGAAATTGCTTGAAAGCCAAGTTTCGCTGGTGAGTCAGGCTGAAAACTGACACATGTGTCCACACTACGATCACCAATACATGGACGTTTCACCGGTGTCTACTATGGGAATGTGGGAACTACAAACATGCATGCATTCTAATATGGATATAGATAGACTATTGTGTCTCTTAAACATTTTAACATGAGAGTATTCTACTATGGATATAGGTAGACTAGTGTGTCTCTTGATTGCTTCAGACGCGGGTATACACCACCGTCTGCGTTAATCTTGCCAATATTTGTCTTTGTTTACTTCTAAATACTTGAATATCCTGCTTATTTTTGTGGCATCTGACACTAGTTTGTATAATATGACAGAATTGCATGTTTGCTCAGGGACAGGTTGGCTCAATGGAATAAACTACTTTTTAAACTCAACCAGGTTGGTCGGTTAATCCTGAGCTGTACTACAGCTCAGGCTTTGCCAATCAAACAGCTTGACTGCGAGTTATCAATAGATGTTCAGAAACGTTGACATCCGGGCAAGATTAACGCAGGCGGTTGTGTATGTATGCTGTGATGCTATGTGACTGGTTTAGACGCTAGTTTCCAGATATAGGGCTATACACTGAAACCTCTATAAACCGGACACCTTGGGAGGTATCAGGGTGTCCGGTTTAGAGATGTTTCACTGTAAATCAGGCATATAACCATTCTGGGACATCCGTATGTCTTTTACAATCATGAACATGCATTTATTATCTGAGAGGCGTTACCAAGAAATCTCCCAAACTGAGATGACATATATTTTCTTGGTGTCCGGTTTAGAGAGGTTCCACTGTATTTCGATACGCCGCCTACTTTACACCGCATATTTACCCTTCATTATGGCTGCGGTCTGTCACGGTTCGTGGAGGCGTCGTCATTACCTCGCCGCGGTTCCACTGTATTTCGATACGCCGCCTCCTTTACACCGTATATTTACCCTTCATTATGGCTGTGGTCTGTCACGGTTCGTGGAGGCGTCGTCATTACCTCGCCGCGGATCCTGGAACGGATACATAGAGAGTACCAGGCTTGTGTCTTGTGATATCGAGTTTATCACGCAAGGCGAGGTAACACCGTCACGTGATAAATCCGAGCCTGATAAACTTTATATGTGGCTGTGACGGGAGAAATGTGGCTTTTGAGATATGTGACCAGTGTAGCTCCTGATCTAATAGCACACGCCCGTATCCTGATACACATTTATATTACTTGTTATATGCATGACGGAATGGCGAACAGTGCACATCCTGATCAGACTGTGCGGATGCACAGGCTGATCTGGATCAACACTGGTCGCAAAACCAACAAGCCACTTTTCTCCAGTGGCAGCCACACATCAAAAAGCACTATCCTTGTATACTATTTATCAGGTAACGTTTTGTGTTGATCTACTCCTATTCCCGACATGGGCTATGCCACTATAGCGGTAAAGTACGGAGTCCCGCAGGGGACGTAGAAATATTTTTTTATTAATTCGTTCCCACGAAATAACAATTCGTTCCCAGGAATTAACAATTCGTTCCCACGAATTAACAATTCGTTCCCTCAATTTAATAATTCGTTACCACGAAATAACAATTCGTTCCCACGATATAGTAATTGTTATTTCGTGGGAACAGAATTGTTATATCGTGGAAACGAATTGTTAATTCGAGGGAACGAATTGTTAAATTGAGGGAACGAATTGTTATTTCATGGGAACTAATTTTCAATTCGAGAGAACGAATTGTTATTTCGTGGGAACGAATTGTTATATCAAGGGAACTAATTGTTCAATTGAGGGAACGAATTATTATTTCGTGGGAAACGAATTAATAAAGAAAAGTCCATGTTCACTGCGGGGCTCCGTAGTATACGGACTATCTACCAGTGTTTGTCTCGTGGTCTGGACGATACCGCTACTGTCTGTTTCACGAAACCTACCCAAAGTTTACGGCTATATAAACAATGCAAAAACAATATTGTTTTCGATAATATTTACCAAGACATAAGAATGAGACTTCTTTTTATTTCGTGAAATTTGATCCAATTTAAATCTTCATAATGAGGATTTTTTTCTAATTTCAGAAATAGTGGACCGGTTTTCAACATTTAGCTTTTGTGTTCTTTTTCAATATATCTATCCAGGTTTCGGAGTCATTTTTCGAAAGTGTTCGTTTTTTTTACTCCTCCGCCAGCTCCTCCATGTGTAGATCCTGCTCTGTGCTACCTATCTGTAGACTATTTCACCAACATTGCAAAGAATACTTTTCTAGCAAAGTATACTTTGAGGGAGAAATTCTCAATTTTATAATAAATTTATTAATTTGTATTATACTGAATTTATTACATCATCACAGCCATTTTGGCTGTGATAATGTAATGCATTCAGTATAATAATTCTGCATACTTTTAATCATCAAATATATGATTTCGTTTGTTCTATATTAAATAATGCATTTTGGGAAAACTAAGTGATTACCCCCTCAAAGTATACTTTGCTAGAAAAGTATAGTAGCATATAAGAGTCACAATGATACCATCACCCTCTGGAAGGCACCGGCTACGCGCGGCGCCCCCACCGCATGGTGGTATCATTGGTGACTCTTATATACTACTACCGCGAGACCATATATTTATGACATGAGAAGATACACCCTATTAGAGATAAGAATCCCTATGTTATACTCAATATATATACAACAATCTGTCATACATGTATTACGAATAAAATAACTACTGACACCCTATTAAAGATAAGAAATCCATAAGTTATACTCAGTATATTACAACAATCTGTCATAAATATCAACTGACACCCTATTAAAGACAAGTTATCCATAAGTTATACTAAGTATATTACAACAATCTGTAATACATTTATTACAAATAAAATATAAACTTACACCCTATTGAAGATAAAAATCTATTGGTTATACTCAGTATAATGCCTACCATAAAGCAAATGAGAGAGCAAGCTAAGAGTTGCGGAATTTCCCTTGGAGGTTTGAGACTCAAGAAAGCTATAGCAGATAGGATAAGTGACGCGCCAGCCGTCGTCTACGAGGAGAGGCTGCGGCGTGCGGTTTCGACCGGACGACTGCCCGCCGACCCCGAAAAACGCTCCGAGAAATTGGAGAACGAGACGACGGCCAGTCTGCGTGCCACCGCTTACGCGCAGCGTGTAAAAGAAGATCCCAGCGCACGTAGAAAACCCCTATACAAGTGGTACTACAATAAGATTTATCAAGGGTTGGTGGGGAGACCTCCTAAGAGTAGGAGACAGCTCGCCAGAGATTTGGTGGAGGAGGGTCCCAGGGTTCTCACCGAATATGCCGAAGCTAGGACAACTGTTGATAGGGGTTGGAGGTATATATTATGGACTTTCGAGAGGGGGGGGGGTAGACGGGGAGATCGCTAATCGCATAATGAATAAAATTCGCCCAGAGATGACCACGGCATTTTATCTGAGGTATTCGTGCTCTTATCGTATTAGGAACATCGAGACGGACGAAACGATGATCTATCACAAACAATCAAAGGGCAGTCCGTGGATAAACGAGATTTCCAAAGCGGAGAGTTGGATATCCGATAGAGAGAAAGGTCGAATGGACATCGACAAAGTTGATAGACCAAGCACAAAATGGACCTTCGTTCGTTGGATATCGGTAGAGGTGAAGATGATCATCGATACGCAACAACTTCTCATGGGAGCGGGAAAACTCCCAGACTGGTTAAGACAAAAAAAGGAATGTATTCCGTCGACACGTACGACGACTACTTGTGTCTGTTTAGGTGCATAGCCATCCACCGTGGAGGGAGACCAGACCTCTGTCGTGAGAAGGCACGAGCTCTGGCTCGCGAATACCTCGGGCACGATAACGGACCGGGTAGTAAGGGAATCCCCCTGGATGATATTAAGAAGGTAGAAGAGCGCTTCAAGATGGGCATTCGCGTTTACGAGCCCACCGCCGACGGAGTGTGGTACCTCATGAAGGTTCCGGCAAATTACGACGTGGTTGGGGAGAAGATAATGACGATAGGAATGTTTGGAGGTCACTCTTTCCTCATAGCGAACCTCCGCAAGATGATGAATGAGTACGGGTGCACCGGATGTCAACAACGGTTCACCAAGTCGTGTAACATGCACGCGACCACCTGCATGGGTGGGAAGACTGTGGTGACATGTCCAGGTAAGAGGGTAGAGAGACCACAGTCGGCCTACGAGAAGGCGTTCTATCCGAAGGGGTCAGCGAGCGAGAGGTCGATTCAATGGTTGAATAGAGAAGAAGAGAGGGTGGGAAAGCATATACATCACGCGAGATGCGGTCACGGTGGTGAGAGGTGGGTGGCCGGCGATCCGGTAGACGGTTACTGTCACGAGACCGAGACCGTGTTTCAGTTCCACGGATGCTACTGGCACGGGTGTCCGAGGCATTGAATGAGAGGTAACGCGAGATCGCTGTAAAGGAGGACGAAAATTCAAGACGCCAAAATAAGGAAGGCGGGTTACGAGCTGGTGGTGTTGTGGGAGTGCGAGTGGTTGAATGAGGGGAAATCCCAAAATCCACCACCACCGCGCGAGGAGGCGACGACTCTGTACCCTCACCAGATAGTCTACGACTTCGAGGCGTATCTCGACAAGTAAAAAACCACCCGACCCACCAAAGACCTGACCTTCGAGGTCGAGCACGTTCCTATATCGGTGTCGTTGGGGGATACGATGCATGAAGGGATCACACACATATGCGAACGAGATCCCGACACGCTAGTCGAGAAATTCGTAACCGAGCTGCAGATGAGAGGCAAGGCAATCAGGGAGGGGGTTAGGAAGAAGTATCTGCCGGCCGACATAGATATGTTATCGAAGTCTCAGCAAGCAACGATTATCTCTTGAATTGACCAAGTCCCGGTGGTGGGGTTCAACTGTAGCAGGTACGACCTGAACCTCATCAAACAGTACTTTGTAGAGAAGTTGGCTGCCACCGTGAATAAGGTGATGGTCGGAAAGAGAGCCAGCACGACGATGTTTCTGTTTACCCCGGAGTTTAGATTTCTCGACATCATCCAGTATCTGGGAGCCGGTACCACGTACGACCGGTGGGTTAAGGCGTACGACTGTAAAACGGTAAAGTCTCACTTTCCGTACGAGTGGTTCGATAGGGCGGACAAGCTCGACCATCCGGGGCTGCCAGACTATCCCGAGTGGTACTCGAAGTTGAAGGGTGAGTTCCTACTGTCGTTGTCCGAGTGGAAAGAGTGTAAGAAGGTATTCCGAGAAAATGGGATGAAGACGTTCAATGAATGGTTGCAACACTACAACGACTTGGATGTAGGACCGTTCCTGGAGGCTCTGACTAAAATGACTGAGTTCTACAGGGGAAGAGGAGTGGACTTACACAAGGATGCTGTGTCTCTGCCCGGTGTATCCCTTCAGTACCTACTCCGCGGGTCGATCGATGGGAAGGCGGACACGCCCGAGCTGTGGTCACCGAAGTCTGAAACTTACGAGATGATGAAGCAGGGATTGGTCGGTGGTCCGTCCATAGTGTTCTCCAGATACGCCGAGGCACGATCAGGTGGGGAGTCGGGAGGAGAAGATGTGAAGGCGGTGCTGGGGTACGATGCCAATGTGCTGTACATATCTACTCTGTCGAAAGACATGCCGTGCGGGGAGGAGACGATATGGACGTGTGACAACCCGGAAAGACAGGCGTATATAGACTGTTTCGTGAGGAAGGACGGGAATGAAGAGTGGTTCGGATTTGCGGAGTTGGATATAGAGGTCCCGGAAACGTTGAGAGACAAGTTCTCGGAAATTCACCGCTGTTTGTTAATCGAGAAGTCGATGAGAACGAGGTTCCGCAGCACATGAAGGACTACCTGGCCGGGACCGGGAGGAAAAGGGTCGAAGGACAGAGAAAGCTCGTGGGGGCAATGTCCGCATAGAAGATCATCATATACTCCCCACTGCTAAAGTGGTATATGGAGCACGGTCTGATAGTCAAGGCGGTGCATAGGGTGATAGACTACACACCCGGCAAACCGTTTCAATGGTTCGTGGAAGAGGTCACCGCTGCCAGACGGACGGGGGACGTCGACAAGAGCAAGGCGGTGTTGGCGGAGATATTCAAACTGGTTGACAACGCGTGTTGTGGCAAGCTGATAGAGGCACAAGAGAGACACCTGAACACCACATTTACGAAGGATGAGAAGACTGTCGACCGGGCACTGAGGTGGGCGTGGTTCGAAGACCTGGAGGAGATTGGGGAGGCTTACGAGATATCGAGCAGGAAGACTCGAGTGGTGATCAACAGACCGTTTCAGTGCATAGCGGTCTACCAGTTGGCCAAGCTCCGGATGCTGGAGTTCTACTACGACTTATTGGACAAGTGCGTGGATCGCGGAGATTTCGAACTGATACAGATGGACACTGACAGCATGTACTTCGCGCTGTCGGAGAAGACGCTGGCGGCGGTGGTGAGAAAGAATATGAAGAGAAAGTTCAATAAGGAGAAGACCGAGTGGTTGGCGTGGGACGTTTGGAGCAACAGAACTCCGGGACTGTTCAAGCTGGAATTCGAAGGGGATAGAGCCATCGCTCTGTAGCAAGTGTTACTTTGTGAGTGGTGATGGAAAATCTAAGCACTCGGCCAACGGGATGTCGAAGAGATCTAACGATCTAACGATCTGACTTGGGGAAGGTACAAGAGTGCTCTCGAAGGGGGTAGGGATATGGCGGAGAACAGGGGATTCCGAATGGTTAACGGGGTGATGAAGACGTACAAGCAGGATAAGTTGGGGTTGTCGGCGTACTACGACAAGAGGAGAGTGATGGAAGACGGGTTACACACCGAGCCTATAGGATAGGTAAAAAAAAAAACTCTGAAAAAGGGGAGAATACTAAAGACTCTGACGATCCGGGGGTAGCTGGGTGTCAGAAGGCACCATAAGAAGTTCTTCGCGAACAAACCCTCGAGATGGCCCATCATCCAAATAGTAGATCACGGGCTCATCAGGTTTGGTAATAGATCGATCTAGATGATATACATCGAGAGACCACACGGGATCAGTTGCGAGGTGGCTGCCACCTTCGAGCTCTCCCGGTTGATAGAGGTACCGGACGTCAATATCCGATGGAAGCCGTTGCTCCTCTAAACCAACGGGTCGCCCGCGCGAGACGGCAGAGGGCTTGCTCGTCACCCTTTTAAACTTGATAGCATCTACAGGCTTCTTACCTATCAATCTGGTCACCTCTCCGTTCAGTGCGGAGACCACGGCGGGCAGTCTGGCCACCCACTCGGTCGATCGCGAATGAGGATCTACAAATTCTTTGGCGTATTGGTGTCCGAACCGTCTCTCAGCCAGGGTTCGATTGAAGCGCTCCACGATCCCCTGGTCCCGGTGGATGTTGACGCGGCCGCGTCTGACAGAAACGTCGTGCTTAGACAATAGATGAGAGACCGCGCCCATGAACTCGCGGCAGGGATCGACCTGGAGAAGATTCGGCCATTTGAGAGGACTCCTCTTATATATTCGGGAAAGAGCCTCGGCCACCTCCTTAGACTCTTTAGTGGCCAACGGCTCAGCCCCCTTATAACGACTCGCTACGTCAACGATTTTCAGTGCGTACTTGTACGTCTTGCGACCGATGCGATCGTGAGGGAGAAACAGGAGATCCGCTTGGTGAACTTGGTTCGGCACCGGCACGTCGAATTTCGGGCGCGGAATATTGTGAGGCGCGGGTAAATATATCTGCCAGATGGCCTGCTTCTTGAGCCATTCCTTGACAGCGTTTTCTGAAACCTTGGTCGCCGCCGCGAGGTTCTTGATGGCAGCGAGTCCCATCCAGTAGCCGCGGGGGCTGTAGTACGTGTTTGCTAGCTTGCGCGCTAGGCGAACCGATAGTTTGGTATCAAGTTTGCGCGTGTTCATAGTATGCGAAGTATTCTAATATATCGGACAATCTCCAACATGCCCTCGCCAGATCGTCCGGTAACTGCGTCGATAATAATAAACCTTTGTTGGAAGTACAATTGCGATTGGGGGTTAAGTTCTGAAGGAGCTTTGAAAAATCTAATTCATCCAATCCCCCAGGATTGGTGGAGGAATATAACATCCGCTTTGCGAAAAGGGTGGCCGCTTTTTTGTCCTCGCGCCACGTCTCGAGAGAATCTCGGGCCAGATGAATCATACTCTTTGCGCCAGCTATGCGGTGTTTAAGGGCAGTGTAGCCTACATCAATCATAGCAAAATAAAGTTCGTCAACTGACATCGTTCTATATATATATATATTTATAAAAAAAATAATTATTTAAAATAAAATAATTATAATTTTGTAAAAATTATTAATTAATTTGATATCTCGATTGAATATAGTAGCCGACGAGACCCACCACACCCATTCCCACGACGATGAACGCGATCTCGCGATCTTTTTGGGGCTCTGACGGTACATAGAAATCTGAAAGTTGGGCTCGCGATCCAGCGGCGCGAGACTTTTCTGTGGATATGCCAGCTCGTACTCGCGGTTGGCTTCTTCAACGTTCTGGAAAGTTTGCGCGGCGTGATTCTCGTCATAATTGGTATTCAAGTAGTTTCAGTTGAAATGGTTATGTCATTATTGGCTGATACAGGATATCAGGCTATAAATGTTTTTTGATATCCAATGTATCAGGTAATGTTATACACTACAAAATGTGTGGCATATGGATTTAATATCGGTTCTTTTCATATGAATTTCATGTGCAATTCATATGTTTTTCATATGTTTTAGATATGAACATCATATGATTTTTTTATATGAATTGCATATGTGGCACATGTTGCTGTGTAGCACGTGTGTATCTCCAGGCTCCTTCTGTCGTGGTCACGTGTTATGCAACTGTACAACATAACATACAGAACAAGTATTCAATATACATGCATTGTTGCCATTCAATATAGAACTAGAGTTTATGTTTGTAAAACATGGGTATGCCACCTGGCATACTGAACCATACAAAAAGAACAAGAAACGAGGCAAGGTCACACAACAAAATGGCTAAGTGTTTCAGCGACGTCTCAAAGGTAACACAGATCAAGGTCGTGTTAATGGTTGGCGAGTGTGTGACAGATCGAATTGAATCACGCTGCAGTGGCTTTCTGACTTCATCTCCCACTCTAGCCTCCCTCTGATTTGGCGCAACTGCTGGAAGGCGGTCATCTTGGACATCTGCTGCCTATATAATGATCAATATGTATACCAAACTTACTAAACACGGTAATTGTACATTTGAATCAATGCTGGTATGTCCATCCGCTCTGGTGCATAGTGGGAATGCGATATATGATTACGGAGCCCTACAGGGGACGTATTCTTATTTTTTTGTTATTAATTCGTTCCCACGAAATAACAATTTGTTCCCTCAATTTAACAATTCGTTCCCATGAATTAACAATTCGTTCCCATGAATTAACAATTAATTCCCTCAATTTAACAATTTGTTCCCACGAAATAACAATTCGTTCCCATGGGAACAAATTGTTATTAGTGGGAACGAATTGTTATATCGTGGGAACGAATTGTTAATTTGAGGGAACAAATTGATAAATTGAGGTAGCGAATTGTTATTTCGTGGGAATGAATTAATAACAAAAAATCCATGTCCCCTGCGGGGCTCCGTAGTTACGCGTATGAAAAAGTACATCACCTATTTCTTATATCGTCTATGCTAAACGAAAACATACGCCACTGCCTGTGATAATCTTGCCAACAGTTGCCTGCTGTCTTATGTTCAAATATGTGCTTTGATTAATATCACGCAGCTCGATTGACTGAGCCTGAGATGCGCTACAGCTCAGGCTAAACCTATCAAACATTTTCATTGCGACTTGCGATTGCCAATAAATGTTTAGAAACGTTGACATCTGGGCAAGATTAACGCAGGTGACTGTGCATCTATTACATATCAGCACCATGGTATAGGCAGAGGTGACAGCGCACTCCATAAAGTGTTTACAACCAATGACTTAAATACAAACAAACCCCTATAGCTGAAATTTACGGAGCCCCGCAGGGGACGTAGAATTTGTTTTTTATTAATTCGTTCCAACGTGAACGAATTGTTAATGGTGGGAACGAATTGTTAAATTGAGGGAACAAAATGATGAGTGGGAACGAATTGTTAATTCGTGGGAACGAATTGTCATTTCGTGGGATCGAATTATTAATCCAACTTTCGCGGCCACCTTACCAGGACAAAATCCAGTTACATGGTCAATTTCAGCTGATCAATACGTGATGGTCAGTCGGCAATTTCCGTGATATCGGCTTTTTCCGTAATCTCTCGGAAATCTACAGATGTCACGTGATATATGCAATTTTATCGATATGTAAATCAATAATACATGTACATGTAGTGTGGCGAAACCACCATTGACCACTGTGATATTCTAATTAACGTGTCAGGTTAACATGTATCTCACTTCCCGAACATGTTTTTTTTATTGAAAATGACATGTATGACCACATGAAAATGATTTCCAAAGTTAAATATGTTTTCCGTAAATGATATCGCAAATATTTTATACCAAATGTGGAATTAAATATTCTTCCTTTCAAGTTGTACAAATAAAGTTCAAGGATGTTTAGTTTGCAGTAAATAATTCGCGATTATTCTGCTTAATTCCCTGGAAATAAAAACAACACATTTCCATTTATTGACAATTTTATAATTTGCGACACTTTCACCAATACCAGTTTCGATAATCGGTGGAAATCTCGTTAATATTGACGTGAAATCAAGAGAAAACATGCAACGATACAAATAATTATAACCAGCGTAAGTAAATTTGTAGACTAACGTAGTCTGACCAAGATTTATAAGTCCCGTGTACGTAAAAGGGAATTACATTAATTATTTCTAAACATATCAAATACAGATGAAATTATATTAAGTATTGCAAGTTGCAATTATATCAAAGATAATCAAATAAGACAAAGTCTATGCTGAACTTACAAATCAGTATCTCAGTTGCTATGGGTGTATATTATGATCAGACTGCGCGGATGCAGACCGTATATGCGTGTACATGTATGCTGTTTTCTAATCGATTTTTGAAATGTGTACGAGTCTGATCTGGGCTTACACTGTGTATTAATCATTATGAAGCCTGCACTATAGTTATGCGGAGAAAAAGACCACACAGTCGTAACAATTATTTAAATCACGTAAATAATTACAGGTGACCGATGTACTCGATATATATTCTCAGGTTAGCGAACTTTTTTTAAGTCAATATCTTGGGAAATATACATGTAGCCTGATGCAAAACAGCGATTGAAACCAGTGTATACCCAGATCAAGCTGCGTATCCGCACATTCTGAACGGGGTATACACTGGTTGTAAAAATATAGTTCAAGGTTTAGTTTGCAGTAAATAATTCGCGATAATTCTGCTTAATTCCCTGTAAATAAAATCAACACATTTCCATTTATTGACAATTTTATAATTTGTGACACTTTCACCAATACTAGTTTCGATAATCGGTATAAATCCCGTTAATATTGCCGTGAAATCAAGAGAAAACCTGCAACGATACAAATATTTACAACCAGTGTAAGTAATCTTGGAAACGTAGTCTGACCAACACTTATAATTCGCACGTACATGTATAAAGGGAATTACATTAATTATTTATAGCCAAATCAAATTTAGATGAAATTATATTAAGTATTGCAAGTTGCAATTATCGAGATTATCAAATTAGACAAAGTCTATGCTGAAATTACAAATCAGTAGAAAATGTTGGTTACTTTGTTCACTAATAATTTTACCGACAACACGGTCATGCCTCGGGCAACATTTTAGCTTTTCGAGTGACCGTAAGCAGGTGCCCGTTTCAACGAATACCACGGAAATTGCCGAAGATTTCCGCAATACGTTAATTGGAAAATGAAAACAAATGGTGTCATTATTATTATCTAAAAAGGACCAAAATAATGTTAACTTAGAAACATAATTTTTATATCAATATATAGAAAAAGGAATGAGCTAATTGAAAATACCTGTGCATTTGTTTGTAACTATTATTATAAAAAGAGATTTTGCAATTTTCCCAACGAAAATCGCAATTTGCTATATAAATCATATAAAAACTACCGACTATGTTTAAAGCTAAAAAGGACCAAAATATTTTTATTTTAAAAACACAATCGAAACATCATCATAAAGTACAATAATTGAAGTTTAAAATGTGACTTGTGCATTTTCAATCGGTTGTGTAGTTTAAAAGTTACGTAAGAAAAGGTAATAGTCTGATATGTAATTCCATACAAAAATCGCCGCTACTGATGCAGACTTTCTACAGGTAAGGTGGCCGCGAAAGTTGGATATGCGTTATATCGTGGGAACGAATTGTTAATTCGAGGAAACAAATTGTTAAATTGAGGGAATGAATTGTTATTTAAATCCACGTCCCCTCCGTAGAAATTGAATAGTAATGCTATTACCTGTGACCATCCCGCCACCTATGGTCAGGGAAACAGTGAGCACGAGAGCCGCTATCTGGTATCCGCCAGACAATTATATGTATGTTATTGTTCAGGCTCCCTCGTATGTCATTCCTTAAAATTCAATATGCGAACAATAACTTATACTTATCCGTCATTACAGTTATCTCCCATGACTCGCAATGAAGCAGATTGATTGGCTTAGACTGAGCTGTGGCACAGCTCAGACTCAGCCAATCAAGCTGCTTGATTTTACGCACAAGATACAAGTATTTGAAAATAATAAAATATTGGCAAGATTTACACAGGCAGTGGTGTAAGATACATAAAGTCGCCTCCAGGGCTGGCCTACCTGATGCTCCAGTCTTCGAAGTTACTCATGCCGAATACGATGGCCCTGGCAATGGCGACCAGAACTCCCGGCATGCCGTGAAGGTTGTGTACCCCGCACGTGTAATGGATCCGCAGCTTCTTCTCTATAAATGTGTCAGGCAATCAAATGATAAGGGTAAACTAGAAATATGATGCATACAATAGAAATGAGGAACATGTATAGTTATAGTTGTGTATACAATAATAACATTAGCTTTTCGATACAATCTGGTTTCACGGAGAAAGCTAAGCTAACCATCAATGTTCTCCACCCGGAATGACTCCGCAAGTGAAATAACATTGAAGTGTTTGCGCGGAATATCGAGAAATTCGGTACAGTCCAGTAGAGTATGTTTCACGAACCATTAGGTTTATATATGTCCATGGAGAAATATAACTGACGAGCCATGTGTTCTAGTCTGTGCGATATTTCATGCAAAATATTTCCAAAATGTACGATACATTCCGTAAATAATATCGAAAGTTAGCGAATTTTCAGAAAGGAATCAAACATATGCTATGTAAATCTCGTCAACTTTTGACCCCATTCATAAAAAATATCACAGGATCCGCAAATATTTTTCGTGAAAAATCGCACTTCTTCTTAGGTACAAAATCACATAGCTTGTCTGAAACGTGTTTTTTTATATTTAATTTCTTGATCATGGTCTGCACATGTCGTCATTCAGTGAGTGAAACATCGGTCATGCGCATAACACATATATTTGATATGTAGAGTGCAGCCTCTCTAAACCCGATACCCTGGGAGGTACCCATGGTGTCCGGCTTAGAGAGGATTCACTGTAAATCAGGCATTTGATCATTATGTGCGATCACGAACAGTCATTAGCCCCTGAGATAAATGACCAATAAATTCATCAAATGTTAGATCACAGGTTGGTGTACGTATGATGGCTTGTACATACAAAGCTGGCGGAGATGGCAACACCATGATCCATATAGTGTACAGTAACAAGACAATATTCATATATCACATCACTCTAAGACTTATGAAGCAATTATCATTGAAGTCAAGTGTATCTATATATCACCTAATAACGTAATCGAGGGTCTATAACCGTGCCTAACTAAACATCAAAATATTCTCCTCAGTGTATCAAGTGGGAGTGTTTTGAAAATGGCTACCTGTCCATTTTCAAAATCCAGCGGAGTGTTTTGAAGTTCATATACCGGCATAGCTCCTCTCGTATATTTAAACTCGATACAGATAATCTCTGCAACGATACTATAATAATATGTATCGCTGTATAGTACTGACAGGAGCAATTACTCATTAACATCGTGTTATAATATCTCGCCATTGTAGATTTACTTACTCTGATGTTGGTCGATGGGGACGTTCACCTACTTACTGTATTACAAGGCCGTGTGGCCGTATTACACCGCCGCCTGCGTTAATCTAGCCCTGCAGCCGATTTCACCAACATTGCTAAGCATACTTATCTAGCTACGTATACTTTGAGGGAGTAATCATTTATTTTTCTGTAAATGCATTATTTCATATATAACTAACGACTGCATATATTTTACGATTAAAAGTATGCAGAATTGTTATATATATATATATCACAGCCGTGATAATATAATAAAATCAGTATAAAACAAATTAATAAATTTAGCCTTAAATTGAAAATTTCTCCCTCGAAGTGTACTTGTGGCGGTTATACGGGCAGTTTAATTGCAAAGATAGGGAATACAGTCATAACTTTATTAAAGATGTATTGGTGAATCAGAATTTGTTTGTTTCATGTAATTCCTCTTTCTCTCAGTCGTTTGTTGAGTATAAACTCAATAACCGGCAAGGCAATCCATGCCAGGTTTCAATAAGACGCTTTGATATTCCTTAATCCTGCTCTTAAATGCGAACAAATCATGTACTTAGAATTAACAAATCCTACACTTGAATGAGAACAAATTAGACAGTTGACATCAATACCGGCAAGGCAATACCCGCCAGGTATCGATCATAATCTTTGATATCCACTTAAATCCGACACTTGAAAAGTGAAATTTGACTTGGCGCTTTAACTAATCTGTATATTAAGTAATCCGATACACACTTTGCATAATTCACAGGCACTTGTGTAATCCAAGGAATGACTGACTTTAAACGGAATCAGTAATTCATCATAATTGTTTTTCGTTAGGCAAATGTAAACGCTTTCATTTAACGACGCCACTGGCTTTATCACCTTGTATTAAAGGCCCAACTGGGATATAAAAGCCACCAGATGGCGCTGGGCAGGCTTTTTGATAATTTTATGCATGCTTCACTTCAGGGACACATTTTCAGATATTTTAGAAATACCACTGAACAAATAAGTACACTATTTCACACAGACATAGATAATACAACTTTGAAAGGTTTAGACAAAATTGGATTTAAGAAAACAAATGTAAATGTGCTTTTGAAGTAATACAATGTACTCAACTGACAACTGATTCAAACTTGCCGGGCGGAGCGTAGCTGTTACATATGTAATTCATGCATAGAGCTGAGTTCATGACCCGACATTGTAAACAACCCCACGTGTTTTAGTGATAATGCTAAACAGCTATAACTGCCTGTATGGTCAACATCAGACAGTGTGCCAGCCGCACAACTTTGATTTTGGACAGTAATATCAAATTAAATGTGTGGTTGGTATGCACATAACAAGGTGAATGAAACAAAACCATGGTTTAATAGACCAGCAAGATAAATATTTCGCCTAGAACTTGATACAGTGGCTGTGAAAATGCAGTATATACTAATTATAAAACAGCATATACTCGGGTTAGTATGCACAGTCACACAGCATGTATGTGCAGTCTGATCTGGAATTTACATGACTACATGAATTCAAGTTTGCTAGCAGCCTTATTTCCTGTATCCTAACACATACCAGTATGGCTATTTCAACACTGGTCTCTAATTAGCTGTCAGCATATATTATATCTGCAGCAATGCAGTCTAACTGGGACGAGGTTATCTGTGGAATGACATGACACAGTTACACATTTTTATCAAATACCGACTTATTGCAAACACATATTCTTATATATTGGTTACTACATGTACTTACAAAATACATCGGCGATAGGAACCTTGTTCAGGTCCAGAAGTACAATATAGGTTTCACTATATATGCATGACACACTCTAAGTAACGGACACGTGGACACGTTACGACATGCATATCCCCGGATCAACTGGTGCATCCTCGCAGCCTCATCAGGATATACACTGTTAAGTTTGGTGGTCATTCATGGTGGCTCTAATTAATGATGTAAACTGCATCATGATGTAGTCATGTGCTATCTGAATGTGAGTTAAACTGATCAAACACTCAATAAGTCCCATTTTGTCATGGAAAGGTGTTTCATTAAATTTTACGTGTTTCTATTTTAATAATTTATATAATAGCATCAGAATACTCTTTGCTTTGAAACAGTTAGCAGCAAAATACTATATAAGTTTTAACACTTTTAGTAAATTCTCAATCATTTTCCTGCACAACTAAAACATGCAGACATTATTATAGGGTCTGATATATAATGTATAAAATTCGGTACCAGGGCACCGATTGTTGGGCCTTTACGTCTTTTTTTTTTACATAAACCTTTACTTTTTTCTTTTTTTTTTGCATAAAATATATATTTACATACAATTACAAACAAAAACCGGGGGGTGTAGGGAGCCCAGCCGGCCAATGTATTAGAGTAACGGTATTACGGGGATCACAGTTTTAAGAAAAATCCTGGGGACAGCTATTTGCAGATAGACCTGCGTACAATAACTGTTTTCCTGGGTAGAACCAGTACTGCTAGTAAGGGACATGAATAGACTGAAAGCTCGTCACGACAGAGACTCTGTCTAACAGTGGCGAGCTTCTGGGATGAACCACAGGTGGAAGACTCGGACCTATGACACCAAAAAAATGCCTATTAAAAAAAAAATCCCATTACCCCACCCACTTGGTCTCGTACAGTACTATACGTTAATTCAAGGTGGGTATAAATAGCGCTATTATAGAAAGAGCCCTCTTTTTTCCGGCTCGCGGTGGTATCAGGCTAATTTCATATGCAAATGAGGCATGCTATTTTTTAACTATGTATACTAATTGAATGCGTCACCTGAACAAATATATTTTAGGCAGATTATAAAGTTTTATCATTGCACATCAAAAAAATAAATGCGCTGAGAGAATATATCGTAATGTCTGTTAACACGGTTATCGCCCCTGATATCAGTGTGCAAATTTACGTCTGATATAAAATGTATAATAAAGCCAACAAATACGTGGGATAGTGGTGAATGAATGTTTAGTTTGCCAGAAAATGTCCCAGATTATGTCTCTGATATAAAGAACACGGTGTGCCTACTGAGTGGGTATGTACCTTTAAACTTCTCCAAGGGAATTTGGGTCTAGATATGTGAGCATATCGGACATAGTTGTGGCTGTACCTGGGAAATGGGGCTTATTGGTTTTGCGACCAGTGTAGATCCAGATCAGCCTGTGCATCCGCACAGTCTGATCAGGATCTGCACTGTTCGCCATTCCATTAGTGAAACATCCGTTCATGCTATATACCTCGTTATCAGGCTACATGGCGGGGCTATTTGATCAGGAGGTACGCTCGTCACAAATGTCATGAACCAGATTTCTCCAGCCATAGCCACATACCATGGGTGACCAGAGTAGACGCTGATCAGCTGTCACACACATGCAAATAGCACATGTATGTATATTACGTTTTAATGTGCAACCTCCATTGACAATGTACATAAAATTTGACATGAATATATATTACCCTTCTTGTGGCACCATGTAAAGTCAATGGAAATCTAATAAAACAACCTACTAATAAAATAATAGTGACTGACATAAATAAACCATATCAATGTGATATGTAAGTCATTATGCAGATATTGCTACCAATACAATTGCACACACACCTGTAATATGCAAATAATAGACCAAATTGTATGTAGAACATGTATATTTACGTCTGTATACAGGTGTGTAAAGCCAAATTGTACATATAAAACTGACAGCATCTGCATACAGACTTATTGGACACATATATATGATTTATTGATGTAAGTAGTTGTCGTTTTATGAGTATGGTTTTCATAGACTTTACATAGGGCCATGAGAAGGGCACAACAACCTTTATGTAAGCAAGCCGTCAAATGCTTATTGACTAATTGACCGCTATCTTATTATTTTTGTCGTCTGCTGTTTATTTTCTATTTTCCATTTCTATCATCAAAAACATGCTTTAGAATAATTTACAACATGCTTTGACAGCACTTTAGAATCATTTCCATTGGAAATGATTCTAAAGTGCTGTCAAGTCATGTTTTTATTGAGAAATAAGGCAAGATATAAAAGCAAAAGCAGACGACCATTGTTGTGAGTAGCGGTCTAAGGATGGCGATCAGTAGAAACCCTGAACAGACTGTGTAGATGTGTGTTTACATCGGCTGAAATGACATTAAGCCCGCTGTCACGTGTTGTACCTGGCTACGAGACGAACCATATTACGTTGTCTTAAGACGTTGTGTGATATCTCTACTCACAAATGGTATTATATTTTCCATGCATTACCCCGAATGTTGACGAACCCTTCAAAACAACGGATGAATAGAAGTCCGCATTTGCTATGATAATGTTTTCAACTTCGACGTTATTTATTAAAAATATCGCAGTTTCAAAACAAAAATCATGAAAAATCGTACGAGGCCACAAAGCTTGTCTAATGTTACAATTATACCCAAACGAGACATGCCGTGTGATTTACAATTTACAATATTTTTCAGAAATAGCGTCAAAAGTTGACAAAATTTTCAGAGTACATGCGGCATATTGCGAAAAATTGTGTCAACTTTTTGACGCTATTTACGGAAAATCTTGCAAATTTTGTAAACGTATTTAATGAAATTACGCATATGTTCGAAAGTACATGAACAAAATGACATGGCTTGTCTAATTCGTGTCATATAATATTTGCAGCTATGTTTTTGAGTTTAAAATATGCATGCACTTATATAATAATAAAAGATGATGAAAAAGTCAGCATGCGATAGAATTATGACTGGGTCTGCTTATGGGTTAGTATCACATCTAGAGGACAATCAAATGGTCAGTGAAAGAAGCGGCTACAAGGACGGATTCCGGGGGTGTAGGGTGGGCGGTCACTGCTCGCGCCCCAACCCCGCTATTGTTTGCTAAATATATTCAAAAAATTTCAACATTGTCCGTCAACATATCGAGCTAAAATACGCCAGGAAATGCGATGTAGATACATGTATATAACATGAAAGTGATACATTAATTATCTTCCACATTTCATCCACCTCCTGCCATCCGCTTATATGTGGCTGTGACTGGAGAAATGGGGCATATTGGTTTTGCGACCAGTGTAGATCCAGATCAGCATTTGCATCCGCACAGTCTGCTCAGGATCTGCACTGTTCGCCATTCCATCCGATGTAACACCCGTTATGCTACTAACAATCAATATGCATCGTCATCAGGTGACAGGAGTGTGCTATTCGACTTGGATCTATGCTGGTCACAAATACCATAATCCACATTTCTCCAGCCATAGCCACAGCCACATCGGTGATCAGTGTAGACCCTAATCAGCTTCCACAAAAATGCCCAACTAGAAACCAGGGCGTCGTTTCACTAAAATTCGTAGTTCGACTAAAATGTTCATAAGTGCAAATTTCAATCGATGGATTTACATTTATTGAGCATAGGCTGCATAGCCTATGCTCAATAAATGTAATGCCAATAATTGTTTGCAACAAAACATTGTTAATGTGAATTGTACAGACTATCATAAGTTTGCACTTGTAAACATGTTAGTCGTACAGAGTTTAGTGAAACGGGCCCCAGGAATACTCGCCTGAGCTCGGTCCATCGATTAGGACGGGACATATAACTAAAGGGGTTATTAGTAGAACAAGGGGGTAAGTCAATAAGGAATTAACCAGTGTCGTCCACTGATCCCTTCACTTATAATGTTCAAAATTTATTTCGCTGTTATGCAATGTGATTTAAAGATATTGCAAATTGAGCCTGTGCTCGACAATTTCCGTAAATTTCCGTCGTCATTTACGGAAAATATCGGCTGTTTCCGGAATCTATATCGGCGAAATACGGAGATTCACTAAGGATACAATCTCACACACCAATACTTAGGATCAAATTGTAGACCAGAAATTTCTCCCACATAGTGGACTTTGCATGATGCTTAGTTGTAAACGGGGCCATTTACCTCATTTAGGTATCATGTTCTGTATTTTCCTTTGTAATCCAACTAAATTTGCTGTCTGCATGTTTACCACCAGCCTACACCCAGGCTGTGATTGGGGGTATGTGGTGTCCGGTATGTGGCCCGTGTAGACCCAGATCACACTGCGCAATTTACTAATTCCGCTGGTGTTGCACTCCGCACCGGCGTTTAATGTTTCATGTTGAAAAATAAGTTGGACCCTGATGTGATGCAACTCAACTCTACTTAAAGCTATCGCATAAAGGCAGTTTCGTCTAGTAACGGCACAAATCTGAAAGACACACTTGAGCCTCTTTAGGGAGATCCCATGGTGAAGTGTATAGAGAGGCCCCCACTGTAGTTACGGTACGCGAAAATCCAAAGACATGGCTTGGTGTTTTTTCAATCATGAACAGCCAGCGTCATTATCAATACATCACAGTGGAATAAGCACACAAAGTAGTATGCGTGTTTAGAGAGGTGCTACTCTGCCACATCTTACATGTATTAAATAAAGGAAGTTTACTAACAACAAAATGTTGCTATTCTGCATTGTACGGAGGAGCCCCGCAGGGGACATGCATTTGTATTATTAATTCGTTCCCACGAAATAACAATTCGTTCCCTCAATTTAACAATTCTTTCCTTCGAATTCGAATTAACAATTCGTTCCCACGATATAACAATTGGTTCCATCGAATTAATAATTAATTTCCACGAAATGACAATTCGTTCCGTCAATGTAACAATTCGTTCCCACGAATTAACAATTCGTTCCCACGATATAACAATTCGTTCCAACGAATTAACAATTCGTTACCGTGGGAACGGATTGTTATTTCGTGGGAACGAATTAATAAAAAGCGGGTCACATACCGAACTACGGTAAGTCCGAGATTCTTTCGCTAAAGACAACAATTTGCACACGAATTACATGCGATACCTGACAAATATGACGCCATTGTAGTGTCCTTTGACATAGCACCTGTTTCAGGCTGCGCTCGGAAGCCTCGGAATTCCTACGCGTTTCCTAGCCTTGCCGATACACTTGATATATAATCTCACTAGCACGGTAGTCTCTATAGTACCACCGTCTCATCATCAGGGGGCCGTTTCACTAAACTTCATACGACTAAATTGTTCGTAACTGGACAATTATGATAGTCTGTAAATTTCACATTGACAGTATTTTCTTGTAAACAGTTATTGGCTTTACATTTATTGAGCAATCAGCATATGTTCAATAAATGTAAATCCATCAAATGAACTTTCCAAACTATTCTAAATGTGCACTTACTGAAACGGGCCCCAGGTTACTACTGCTGAGTCAGTTTGTTTATAGTGACCACCAGGAGGCGCGGTTGCTGTATATACGACAATTCCTGCTACATTGGAACTTACGTGGGTACATCTTTGTCAAGTGTTTTGCCGCGCTGCCGTCCGCGTCGACATATTCCGCCAACAATGCGAAACACAGAACTAATACAAACTGTACGACCAGCACGACCGTTCCAAACTGGAATCTCCAGATGCCTACCATTGTTTTATTCAATTCCACTGTTCTTTAACAACAGTATATCGCTGCAATCGTGCGCATATGTACACAGCCGTGTGTGTTAATCAACAATGTTCAAGTCCAACTGGGAATCAAGCGATTTGATCGACTGAGCCTGTGCTGTTGCACAGCTCAGGCTCAGTTAATCAAACTGCTTGATTTCATACACAATGTTGAAGTATTTTCAAATAACGAAATTGACAAATATTGGTAAGATTATCACAGGCGGCAGTGTATATATGTGTTAGTATGCTACGAAAATACGGTATTATTTTAAAACGCTAGTTAATTCCATCGGCTAGTATATGTGACAAAACGAACCCATTGAGTTTGCAAACAGTGAAGCCCCAGACACATACGCACCAAGCACTTTTCACTATGCAGTTGTGGGAACGTCCATGATTTACCTGCAACATATCCACATTGGCGTGAATGACTGTGCTACCAGATCAGACACTACACTGGTCAAACACTCAATAAGCCACCTTCGTCACATACGAGTTAATCCAACAGATTACATTATCACATGTGGGATTATTGCACGAACATTGTCGTCTGATGTTGCTTTAGCATTCTTTCTCAATAAAAACATGTTTGACAGCACTTTAGAATCATTTCCAATGGAAATGATTCTAAAATGCTGTCAAAGCATGTATTTGATGATAATTATTGAAGAAAATAAATAAACATCAGACGACAAAATTTAATTCAGCATTAACCTCCCTATAACAGCCACCTCTCTACAACAGTCAGTTTTGTGTCTTCCCATGGGTGGCTGTTGTAGAGAGGTTGCACTGTATGATGGTGTTATATAGCGTTTTACACATGGAGAAACAGTTGTAGTCATTGTCTAGTCACTGTATTTATAAAGTATATTACACCATCATATCACCATGCCGACGATCTCTGATCTTTTCCGTAAATGACGTCGAATTTTATGAAATGCTCATGTTCCCTTTTTGCTTTGATTAACTCTCGATGTCATTTACGGAAAATATCAAACATTTGGAAAACATATTTCTGTAAAGAAATGACATATCTTCTTACATACAAAATCACATTGTCATATTTCAGAAGTGTTTCATTGTTTTAACGATTGGCGTTATTTTAAATCCCAAAACGTCTGTGTCACGTGTTTTTGCTGTTTTTTACATTCCTAAATGAGTTAGCAATTATCGCACATTTTAACCCGTGGACATAATACTATAGATTCAAGTCGCTTGGACAGCACACTAATACCGACAATTAGGCGCTGTCTATTCAATAGAAATACTGAAACATTTGTAAACAAAACTGAATCACCGGGTTTAGTTTACGCAACATTAAAGCGCAATCGGTCAGCCAATCATTAAAGCGCATTAGGAATTATAATTCAATGAAAAGCAGAATACGGGCCAACACCCGCGTGCTGTATCATCGAAACTGCGGGATCACGAGGGGTGTCCGAAATGTAATGCAATTACGGTTGTTACAGTCGCCAAGTCATCGGACTTTTTTCGGATTGGTAAACAAATAATTGTCATACACGTACAGTCCCCAGGGTGTCCGATTTGGAGAAGTTCCACTGTAAATCAGACATGTGAGCACTTTATGAAACATTTTAGTGTTGTACAATCATGCCATTGTCTTCGGAGATATATCACAGCTAAACACATCTAAGTTAAACATCCATATCTTCCCGAGTGTCCGATTTAGAGAGGTTCCATTGTATTTCATCAAAGGTTGTTTTACCATTGCACACGCCGCCAGTAACTATGTATGGTAATCCGCACACCTCTCTTTCCAAACCTGAAGACAAATAATCAGTTAATAAATAAAACTGTTTACTACAGTGAAACCTCTCTAAACCGGACACCCTGGGAGGTCCCCATGGTATCCGGCTTAGGGAGGTTTCACTGCAAATCAGGCGTTTGATCATTCTGAGCCATAGCTGTGTGCTATGCGATCACGAACAGACATTATCACGTGAGATAAATGACCAGGAAACTCACTTGTGTTTTCTTGGTGTCCGGTTTAGAGAGGATCCAATGTACAAAGATTGACATTGACATTCAAATGATCGAAATAACAATAACAATGATTTACAGGGTATTTGTTTCTATAAATGAAATATGAGTTTGTTTGCAGACCTCTGCTTTTCAATGTGCATCAGTCGGTGCACAACAAATATAGCCAATGCATCCAATTTATATATCATTCTGCTTAACATTTTTAATTTCTGTTAACATTAAAACAGAAAATGTACGTAATAAATGTGAACGATTATTGGATGTACATTATATGCAGCCTATGTTCAATAAATTTAAATCCGTCAATTTAAATTGACAGATGATCTTAAATTTGCACTTACGAACAATTTAGTCGTACGTACGGAGTTTAGTGAAACCGCCCCCAGTTGAATCCCAACACAATTTAGATTACTGTTCGAACACCCTTCGTACAGAAAGGAGTAAAGGGAGGTAAAAGTTACACTGGCTTATATAATGGGAAATAATATTGGGTACAGCCAGTAGAGACAGCCATGTCAAAAGTTTACTCAATTATATTCCGCATCTACTCCGGAAAATGTTGTCAACTTTTGACACTATTTACGGACAATATTGTAAATTGTGTAAACGTATTTCATGCAATTACGCAGTACGTAGATGTCCGAAGGTGCAAAAGCACATGTCGTGTGTCAAATGGCTGTACCCAATATCAAAAGTTGACACAATTTTCAGAACATTTCTCTGAAAAGTTCGTCAACTTTTGACTTTATTTATGAAAAATATTCTGAATTTTGAAAAAATATTTAATGAACTTACGCAGATGTCTGAAGGTACAAACTCGCATTGCGTGTCTCATTTTTGTCCGAAAAGAATATAACTAAAGGAAAATCAGAACAATGTAATTGTCGATCTGTATCGCTTTTCTGGGTACATATGTACGGAGCCCCACAGGGGACGTAGACTTTTTTTGTTTTTTAATTCGTTCCGAGGAAATAACAATTTGTTCCCTCAATTTAACAATTCGTTCACACGAATGAACAATTCGTTTCCACGGGAATACATTGTTAATTCGTGGGAAAGAATTGTCATATCGTGGTAACAAATTGTCACTGATAAAAAAACATGTTTATAAGACTGCACAGTGTAGCTAGCGCCACCCATAGTGTTCTGCTACATTGTGTTATTGTGTATAGTGATATGCTACGGTACTACTTTAAGCTTAGGTATGTCCAAGTAGTAGGCACAAAATGTTCTCTATTATTAAGATTTCTTTTAATTCTTGAAATTTGGTCCAATATAGATTTTATTGAGAAAAACAATTTCCCTATGTTAAATCGCCTTAGACATCTTCACATGGTTTTTCGAATGTCAGAAATAGTTAGCCGATTATCAAAATTTAAGTTTTGATTTCTTAGTTAGATCATTTCCAAGCTATCTAGCCAGGCTTCAGAGTAAATTTCCAATATTGTTTTTTTTTTTTACTCTTCCCCCAGCTCCTGCGCTTCCTTTTCCCCATGTTAAATTGCCATAGACAAATCAACTTTTCGTAATAAAATGAATATTGGACCAAATTTCTCGAAATAAAAAAGGCTAATTTAATATTATGCATTATTTATATAGCCGTAACATTTGGGCAGATCTATAGTAACGTGTTAGAAGCATGCTGTTTTATTGACTGAATGGCGAATTGTGCACACTCTAAATTTACTGCATGGAGGCGCAGGCAGTAGTATATAGGGTATCACTTCATTACCGCGACCCAGGGTAAGAGAATTAGCCCAAGCCTGGGCTACCAAGAGGCTAAAATTGGGTCATAATTTCTCATAATTATGCACGGAAAAACTATCTCCCACCTATGGCAGAGGTTGATATAAAATCCGTGGCAAAATTGAGGAGGTTTTCAACTACCCCTCCAGTAGCATAGCGGTTCTGGACCACGTTTTTCCTATTGGTGTTATAGGAGTGTAAAAATTGCTCCGACAACAACTGTTTTCGGCAACCATCAATACTCCGATCCGGGGTAAGAGAATTAGCCCAAGTCGGGACACCAAGAGGGTATAATTTATGATAAAATTATGAGAATATATTTGAATTCATATTAAACAAATAAAACATAATATTTAAATATAATTATATTTCCAACCTTGGGAAAGTATATTTTACTAATATATAAGAAGTAAAAAATGTCACAACCCAAACAAAAATTATCTCAAAAAGTTATGAAAACGGCACACCCTAAATTAACTCACACAATGATTGGTGAAAATGGGGGTATTAATGCCACGAAAATTCCACAAAATTCTTCTCCTAGGATTAGGGAATTAAGGGCTGAATTAAAATCCTTTGGGGTACCGTTTTCATCAAGATTAAGGGAAAGGGGTTTAAATAAGCTTATATCCGAAACAAAAAATGAAGAATATATGAAAAGGATGAGCCGCGCGTTCAGTCGCGGTGTGTTCAAGGGTATAGAAAATAAGGATTACGAAAAGATAGCCCAAAAGCTCGCAGATGAGTCCGTATTATCACTTAAAAGTAAAAACATTGGAAGACCAAAAAACCGGTTACCTAAAACGGGGTTATTAAAACAGTTAATAGGTGAAGGGGAGGAAATATTAGATGGGTATAAGGAAAACCAAGAAACAACAGTGAAAGGCCGCAGGTTAACTACAATAACCATAAAAAGGAAACTTCAGGTAGATAATACACAAAAATTGATGACCTCATTACAACCTCTGTTGACTGGTAGCTTCTATCTGAGATATTCATTTTCTTACAGATTAGTCCACCAAGATGAGAAAGATTTTCGAGGAAGGCCAAAAAGTTTGTTTTTTTTATAAAAATCTTTTCGGTAGTCCCTGGTTCAGAGAATACACACAAGTGCACAATTGGATTAAAAAGCAAGAGGAAGAAAGATTAAATATAGATAAAATAGATCGACCAAACACGAAATGGAGGTTTGTAAGGTGGGTATCCGCTAGTGTAAAAATAATTTACGGAACGGCAACAAGAGACGTCGGAAGGGCTTCAGATCAAGTGGCCGGAGGACACTTGCCTGACTGGTTGCGATATAAAAAAGGACTGAAACCACTAGATAGTTTTGCCGATGATCTCTGTTTATTCAGGTGTTTAGCACTTCATACAACAGAATTACGCACTGACCGCTGTTTATCATTAACAAGAGATCTGTTGCTAAAATATTTAAACTTTTGTTCCTCAAAAAAGTTGAATATTTCAAGCGGACCTGTTTTATTTGACGATCTTAATAAAATAGAAGAATGTTTTAAGATAGGTATTGATGCGTACGAACCTACAGAAGATGGAACATGGTGTTTAAGAAAAGTTGCAGCGAACTACGAAGAACTTGGTAGCAAGAAGATGAAAATAGGTATTTTTAATGATCACGCATTCTTTATTACAGATATGAACAAAGTTTGTAAAACATATTGTTGTTCTGAGTGTAACCAACGATTTACACAATCGCACTGCTTGACAAGACACTCAAAAACGTGTATGAGAGGAGAAACAAATGTATTGTGCAAAGCAGATAAAATAGATAGACCAACATCTGCGTTTGAAAAAGCGTTTTATCCTATACCTAAATGTAGCAAAAAAGCAATTACATGGATAAACTCTTTTGAAGGACCACATATCCACACAGCTGTATGTGGTCACGGTGGAGAAAGAATGGTAGCCGGTGCTCCTGTAGATGGATTTTGTTCAGAAACGGAAACAGTTTATCAATTTCACGGCTGCTATTGGCACGGATGCCCAAAACACTGTACTAAACACGCAAAAGAAAAGTTTGAAAAAACTAAATTGCGAGATGAATTGATCAGAGCAGAGTTTGAGTTAGTAGTTATTTGGGAATGTGAATATGATAATAATAATTCGAAAGAATTAGAAATGAATAAAGAATTAGAAAAACCTCCAACAACAATTTACCCATACCATATTGTATACGATTTTGAAGCGTATTTGGACCCTTCTTCCAAAAACCCTGTTACTAAAGATTTAGAATATATAAATGAACACGTTCCAATAAGTTTAAGTGTTGGAGTTACACTATCTAAAGTTATTACACACATATGTGATACTTCTCCTAAAAAATTAGTGCAATATTTTATTGAAGATATTAGTAGCCGAGCGCAAGCAATTCGCAATTTTGTCGGTGCAGATAAAACATACGGATTTCCCACCGATATGGACCGACTTCTCTCTTCACAGAGTGGTGAGATAAAGCGGTGGATAAACCAAGTTCCGGTAATTGGATTTAATTCCAGCAACTATGATATTAATTTGATAAAGAAACACTTAGTAGAAGCATTAACGGATACAGTCAAAAAAGTGTTAGTAGGAAAGAAAGCAAATACGACAATCTTTTTATTTATTTCCCCACCCCAGAATTTAGATTTTTGGACGTAAAATTATACCTTGCTCCTGGTATTGATTACGACCGGTGGGTAAGAGCGTACGGATGTGACGCAACAAAGTCTTTCTTTCCATACGAATGGTTTGATTCCCCCGATAAACTTAATTACGAGGGATTACCACCACTTAAAAACTGGGGAAATAAATTAAATCCCAGTAAAATTCTAACCCAAAAACAACTAGATGAGTGTAACGACATATATACAGAATTGAAAATGAATAGTTTCAAAGATTGGTTAAAATATTACAACAACTTAGACGTTGAACCTTTTCTAGAAGCTATTGGTAAAATGACTACATTTTATAAAACAAAAGATGTAGATATATTTAAGGACGCGGTTACCCTTCCGGGGGTTGCGTTACAATATATTCTAAAAGGAACTATAAAACACCACGTAAAAAGTTACAAAACTAAAGAGAGTATAGCGGCAGGCGCGATCTGTCCACCACTATTTGCTCCCGACGAAGAAAGTTATGAAATGTTAAAAGGAGCACTAGTTGGAGGTCCATCAATTGTGTTTACAAGATATGCGGAAGCCGGAGTTTCTAGAATTAGATCAACTCCTGATAAAGGAAACGGAAAACTCTGCAAAGCGGTGTTAGGATTTGATGCGAACGCTTTATATTTGTCCACACTTGCAAAAACAATGCCCTGCGGAAAGGGAAAATTATAAAATTTGCACCAAATAATCCGAAAAAACTTGCCGCCTTTTCAAAAACAGTATTATCCAACGATTGGTTTGGGTTTGCTGAGGTTGATATAGAAGTTCCACAGAAATTAAAAGAAAAGTTTTCAGAAATGTCCCCTATATTTATAAACAGAGTTGTAGAAGAGGAAGAAGTTCCGGAGCATATGCTCAGTTATTTGAAACAAACCAACCGTGAAAAAGGAAAATGTAAGAAGTTGGTAGGAGCAATGTCTGGTAAAAAAGTTTTATTATTCACACCATTATTAAAATGGTATTTACAACATGGATTACAAATAACGGGTCTATACAGAATTATAGACTATGAACCAGGAAAACCCTTTGAGTGGTTTGTTAAGGAAGTTACTGACACTAGAAGAGCCGGAGATGTTGATATATCAAAGCCCCCAATTGCAGATATTATGAAATTATTAGGAAATTCGTGTTGTGGAAAAATGATAGAATCTCCAGAAAAACATCTTAACACAACCTATACAAAAGATGAAAAATGTGTAGACAGAGCATTAAGATCCGCGTATTTTGACGATTTGGAAGAGATAGGAGATGCGTACGAAATATCATCAAGAAAAGTAAACGCTCGCATGACGCGTCCATTTCATTGTGGGATTGCTGTATACCAATATGCAAAACTAAGAATGTTAGAGTTTTATTATGACTTTATGGATAAGTACGTAGATCGGTCTGATTTTGAGTTAATACAGATGGACACTGACAGCTTATATATGGCCGTTAGTAAAAAAACAGGAGGATTAGATGGAATGATAAAACCCCACTTACTTCAGGATTTCAGCAAACATAAAAATAAATGGTTGACGTGGGATAAATGGAGTAATAGAGAGCCTGGATTATTTAAAACAGAGTTTCAGGGAGACCGCGCAATAGCTCTATCCAGCAAGTGTTATTTAGTTGAGAAATTTGAAAATTAATTAAAACATTCCGCAAAAGGTTTATCCGCACGCCAAAACAACCTTTCTTGGTTAAGATACAAAGAAGCACTTCACCCAATTGATATTGATAAGGGGATAAACAGAGGTTTTAGAATGAATTCCGGTGTTATGAAAACTTATACACAATGCAAATTAGGTCTTTCCGCTTACTATGATAAAAGAAGAGTTTTATCAGACGGAATCCATACAGAACCTCTATAATTAATTTCTTCAAATTATAAGAAAAAAAAAAGAAAAAGAAAAAACCCGTAATTGACCACCCACTAATTCTTTCAGAATTACCCAGCTGCAGTCACCGTTTGAACCTTTTTTGGCCTTCCAACCGGTCCTTTTACGCGACGTTCCGGGGGTTTTTTCCAATCTTCTCTAGATAATCCGCTTATAAATTGGTCATTTTCCCACAAATCTGTAAGGCGTTTTGTCCCAATATGATATTTTTTCTTGATTTCCGTAGCAGCAACATGACCCCGAGAGCGAAGAATATCCAACAGATCGTCTCGACTAAGAACAGACTTCATATTATATAAAACACCACATATTAATGTTTAACATAAACTGATAATTGGGAAAATTTTAGTAATTATTTTTTAACCAAGAAGTTAAGACAGAAAAACGTTTCACGCACCTTTTTTGTAAAATAATGGGGGGATTTTTTTAAAAAAAATATATAGAGGTGGTTCATATTGTTATTTAAACCATAGATCACCACCCCAATAATCCTGTCGTTTACGATCGTTGTGACTCCATTTATCGGTTACGGTACTATTATTTTTACCAATCGGAGGAGTAACGTAATTATAATACAGAGGTATTATAGCGAGGGACAAAACCGCCAGAGCCGCCGCTGAATAAGACCAAGAAGAATCTTCCTCTTCTTGTTTTAACGTTTGTGCGAACCCAGAAACCTCACATTGGAGAGTTTCTTTTTTATTATCAATAATTTTTTCCAAATTTTTAACGAATTGATCATTGACATCCACCCCTTGATTAACTTTTTAACCTCATTTGTACCCCACCGGTTACCCGCGTAATCGTTTTTTCTTTCGCAGGTAAATCCGTAGGAGGTAAATACAAGCCAGGGGATGGGTTATTATCCCACAGTTTTTTAAGTCGCGCACTACCGATTCCAAACTTCTTTTTAAGTTGATCCACGGTTACCTTTCCGCGGGATGAAACGATTTCTTCGATACTTTCGTTAGATAAGTACGACTTTGGCATTATTAATAGTTCATAATAAGGCGCAGAAAAAATGCTCAAAATGCCCAAAATATTTTATAAAATGGAGATAACTCTTAGAAAGTGTTTAAAAAGGCATATTTGAAAAACCTTATTAATAATAAAATGGATAAAGTAATAGAATGGGAAGCGGAGTTTTTTTTGTAATGCTCTTGTTGACGATTATTACTATAACATGAAATCATTAGGTAAAATAGAGTACATGAAATATCAGCGCAACCTATTACGCACCGATAAAAGAGTCACATTTCCAATATTATATCGAAAATTATGTAGGGTTTATAAGAAACAAATTAGGGAAATAAAGCGGTTAAACAGGATTGACAAACAATTAGTTGAAGAGAATGGGACTAATTTCATAAAACTGTTTAAAATCAACGATTCGTTTACGGATATGGCTTTCTACGAAGAAATGGAAGAAATTAGCTTTTTGTTTGAAACAATTATATTTAAGGGTTACTGAGTAATTGCTGAGTAATGATGAACAATTACCGAATAATGCTGAGTAATTGTTAACTAATGCTGAGTAGCTGATGAGTAAACAATGTCCATAATGCCCATAATGCCCAAACTGGTGAACAAATATTTAAAAACAGTTTATAATTAGTGAAAAAATCCGTCTTTTATCCAAGTGTTTATAATTACTAAAAGAGTGTACCAATAGTTTTCTTTTGTTGTACGGACTTATTTTTTCACTAATTATAAACTGTTTTTAAATATTTGTTCACCATTTTGGGCATAATGGGCATTATGGACATTGTTTACTCATCAGCTACTCAGCATTAGTTAACAATTACTCAGCATTATTCGGTAATTGTTCATCATTACTCAGCAATTACTCAGTAACCCTTAAATATAATTGTTTCAAACATAAAGCTAATTTCTTCCATTTCTTCGTAGAAAGCCATATCCGTAAACGAATCGTTGATTTTAAAACATTTGTTTTATAAAATTAGTCCCATTCTCTTCAACTAATTGTTTGTCAATCCTGTTTAACCGCTTCATTTCCCTAATTTGTTTCTTATAAACCCTACATAATTTTCGATATAATATTGGAAATGTGACTCTTTTATCGGTGCGTAATAGGTTGCGCTGATATTTCATGTACTCTATTTTACCTAATGATTTCATGTTATAGTAATAATCGTCAACAAGAGCATTACAAAACTCCGCTTCCCATTCTATTACTTTATCCATTTTATTATTAATAAGGTTTTTCAAATATGCATTTTTAAACACTTTCTAAGAGTTATCTCCCATTTTATAAAATATTTTGGGCATTTTGAGCATTTTTTCTGCGCATCCTTATTATGAACTATTAATAATGCCAAAGTCGTACTTATCTAACGAAAGTATCGAAGAAATCATTTCATCCCGCGGAAAGGTAACCGCGGATCAACTTAAAAAGAAGTTTGGAATCGGTAGTGCGCGACTTAAAAAACTGTGGGATAATAACCCATCCCCTGGCTTGTATTTACCTCCTACGGATTTACCTGCGAAAGAAAAAACGATTACGCGGGTAACCGGTGGGGGTACAAATGAGGTTAAAAAGTTAATCAAGGGGGTGGATGTCAATGATCAATTCGTTAAAAATTTGGAAAAAATTATTGATAATAAAAAAGAAACTCTCCAATGTGAGGTTTCTGGGTTCGCACAAACGTTTAAAACAAGAAGAGGAAGATTCTTCTTGGTCTTATTCAGCGGCGGCTCTGGCGGTTTTGTCCCTCGCTATAATACCTCTGTATTATAATTACGTTACTCCTCCGATTGGTAAAAATAATAGTACCGTAACCGATAAATGGAGTCACAACGATCGTAAACGACAGGATTATTGGGGTGGTGATCTATGGTTTAAATAACAATATGAACCACCTCTATATATTTTTTTAAAAAAATCCCCACATTATTTTACAAAAAAATGTGCGTGAAACGTTTTTCTGTCTTAACTTCTTGGTTAAAAAATAATTACCAAAATTTTCCCAATTATGAGTTTATGTTAAACATTATTATGTGGTGTTTTATATAATATGAAGTCTGTTCTTAATCGAGACGATCTGTTGGATATTCTTCGCTCTCGGGGTCATGTTCCTGCTACGGAAATCAAGAAAAAATATCATATTGGGACAAAACGCCTTACAGATTTGTGGGAAAATGACCAATTTATAAGCGGATTATCTAGAGAAGATTGGAAAAAAAACCCGGAACGTCGCGTAAAAGGACCGGTTGGAAGGCCAAAAAAGGTTCAAACGGTGACTGCAGCTGGGTAATTCTGAAAGAATTAGTGGGTGGTCAATTACGGGTTTTTTCTTTTTCTTTTTTTTTCTTATAATTTGAAGAAATTAATTATAGAGGTTCTGTATGGATTCCGTCTGATAAAACTCTTCTTTTATCATAGTAAGCGGAAAGACCTAATTTGCATTGTGTATAAGTTTTCATAACACCGGAATTCATTCTAAAACCTCTGTTCATCCCCTTATCAATATCAGTTGGGTGAAGTGCTTCTTTGTATCTTAACCAAGAAAGGTTGTTTTGGCGTGCGGATAAACCTTTTGCGTAATTTTTTAATTCTGCATTTTCAAATTTCTCAACTAAATAACACTTGCTGGATAGAGCTATTGCGCGGTCTCCCTGAAACTCTGTTTTAAATAATCCAGGCTCTCTATTACTCCATTTATCCCACGTCAACCATTTATTTTTATGTTTGTTGACATCCTGAAGTAAATGGGGTTTTATCATTCCATCTAATCCTCCTGTTTTTTTACTAACGGCCATATATAAGCTGTCAGTGTCCATCTGTATTAACTCAAAATCAGACCGATCTACGTACTTATCCATAAAGTCATAATAAAACTCTAACATTCTTAGTTTTGCATATTGGTATACAGCAATCCCACAATGAAATGGACGCGTCATGCGAGCGTTTACTTTTCTTGATGATATTTCGTACGCATCTCCTATCTCTTCCAAATCGTCAAAATACGCGGATCTTAATGCTCTGTCTACACATTTTTCATCTTTTGTATAGGTTGTGTTAAGATGTTTTTCTGGAGATTCTATCATTTTTCCACAACACGAATTTCCTAATAATTTCATAATATCTGCAATTGGAGACTTTGATATATCAACATCTCCGGCTCTTCTAGTGTCAGTAACTTCCTTAACAAACCACTCAAAGGGTTTTCCTGGTTCATAGTCTATAATTCTGTATAGACCCGTTATTTGTAATCCATGTTGTAAATACCATTTTAATAATGGTGTGAATAATAAAACTTTTTTACCAGACATTGCTCCTACCTACTTCTTACATTTTCCTTTTTCACGGTTGGTTTGTTTCAAATAACTGAGCATATGCTCCGGAACTTCTTCCTCTTCTACAACTCTGTTTTATAAATATAGGGGACATTTCTGAAAACTTTTCTTTTAATTTCTGTGGAACTTCTATATCAACCTCAGCAAACCCAAACCAATCGTTGGATAATACTGTTTTTTGAAAAGGCGGCAAGTTTTTTCGGATTATTTGGTGCAAATTTTATAATTTTCCCTTTCCGCAGGGCATTGTTTTTGCAAGTGTGGACAAATATAAAGCGTTCGCATCAAATCCTAACACCGCTTTGCAGAGTTTTCCGTTTCCATCAGGAGTTGATCTAATTCTAGAAACTCCGGCTTCCGCATATCTTGTAAACACTAGATGGACCTCCAACTAGTGCTCCTTTTAACATTTCATAACTTTCTTCGTCGGGAGCAAATAGTGGTGGACAGATCGCGTCTGCCGCTATACTCTCTTTAGTTTTGTAACTTTTTACGTGGTGTTTTATTGTTCCTTTTATAATATATTGTAACGCAACCCCCGGAAGGGTAACCGCGTCCTTAAATATATCTACATCTTTTGTTTTATAAAATGTAGTCATTTTACCAATAGCTTCTAGAAAAGGTTCAACGTCTAAGTTGTTGTAATTTTTTAACCAATCTTTGAAACTATTCATTTTCAATTTTTTATATATGTCGTTACACTCATCTAGTTGTTTTTGGGTTAGAATTTTACTGGGATTTAATTTATTTCCCCACCCCAGTTTTTAAGTGGTGGTAATCCCTCGTAATTAAGTTTATCGGGGGAATCAAACCATTCGTATGGAAAGAAATACTTTGTTGCGTCACATCCGTACGCTCTTACCCACCGGTCGTAATCAATACCACGAGCAAGGTATAATTTTACGTCCAGAAACCTAAATTCTGGGGTAAATAAAAAGATTGTCGTATTTGCTTTCTTTCCTACTAACACTTTTTTGACTGTATCCGTTAATGCTTCTACTAAGTGTTTCTTTATCAAATTAATATCATAGTTGCTGGAATTAAATCCAATTACCGGAACTTGGTTTATCCACCGCTTTATCTCACCACTCTGTGAAGAGAGAAGTCGGTCCATATCGGTGGGAAATCCGTATGTTTTATCTGCACCGACAAAATTGCGAATTGCTTGCGCTCGGCTACTAATATCTTCAATAAAACGTTGCACTAATTTTTTAGGAGAAGTATCACAAATGTGTGTAATAACTTTAGATAGTGTATCTCCAACACATACACTTATTGGAACGTGTTCATTTATATATTCTAAATCTTTAGTAAGAGGGTTTTTGGAAGAAGGGTCCAAATACGCTTCAAAATCGTATACAATATGGTATGGGTAAATTGTTGTTGGAGGTTTTTCTAATTCTTTATTCATTTCTAATTCTTTCGAATTATTATTATCATATTCACATTCCCAAATAACTACTAACTCAAACTCTGCTCTGATCAATTCATCTCGCAATTTAGTTTTTTCAAACTTTTCTTTTGCGTGTTTAGTACAGTGTTTTGGGCATCCGTACCAATAGCAGCCGTGAAATTGATAAACTGTTTCCGTTTCTGAACAAAATCCATCTACAGGAGCACCGGCTACCATTCTTTCTCCACCGTGACCACATACAGCTGTGTGGATATGTGGTCCTTCAAAAGAGTTTATCCATGTAATTGCTTTTTTGCTACATTTAGGTATTGGATAAAACGCTTTTTCAAACGCAGATGTTGGTCTATCTATTTTATCTGCTTTGCACAATACATTTGTTTCTCCTCTCATACACGTTTTTGCGTGTCTTGTCAAGCAGTGCGATTGTGTAAATCGTTGGTTGCACTCAGAACAACAATATGTTTTACAAACTTTGTTCATATCTGTAATAAAGAATGCGTGATCATTAAAAATACCTATTTTCATCTTCTTGCTACCAAGTTCTTCGTAGTTCGCTGCAACTTTTCTTAAAAACCATGTTCCATCTTCTGTAGGTTCGTACGCATCAATACCTATCTTAAAACATTCTTCTATTTTATTAAGATCGTCAAATAAAACAGGTCCGCTTGAAATATTCAACTTTTTTGAGGAACAAAAGTTTAAATATTTTAGCAACAGATCTCTTGTTAATGATAAACAGCGGTCAGTGCGTAATTCTGTTGTATGAAGTGCTAAACACCTGAATAAACAGAGATCTTCGGCAAAACTGTCTAGTGGTTTTAGTCCTTTTTTATATCGCAACCAGTCAGGCAAGTGTCCTCCGGCCACTTGATCTGAAGCCCTTCCGACGTCTCTTGTTGCCGTTCCGTAAATTATTTTTACACTAGCGGATACCCACCTTACAAACCTCCATTTCGTGTTTGGTCGATCTATTTTATCTATATTTAATCTTTCTTCCTCTTGCTTTTTAATCCAATTGTGCACTTGTGTGTATTCTCTGAACCAGGGACTACCGAAAAGATTTTTATAAAAAAAAAAAACTTTTTGGCCTTCCTCGAAAATCTTTCTCATCTTGGTGGACTAATCTTTAAGAAAATGAATATCTCAGATAGAAGCTACCAGTCAACAGAGGATGTAATGAGGTCATCAATTGTTGTGTATTATCTACCTGAAGTTTCCTTTTTATGGTTATTGTAGTTAACCTGCGGCCTTTCACTGTTGTTTCTTGGTTTTCCTTATACCCATCTAATATTTCCTCCCCTTCACCTATTAACTGTTTTAATAACCCCGTTTTAGGTAACCGGTTTTTTGGTTTTCCAATGTTTTTACTTTTAAGTGATAATACGGACTCATCTGCGAGCCTTTGGGCTATCTTTTCGTAATCCTTATTTTATATTCCCTTCAACACACCGCGACTGAACGCGCGGCTCATCCTTTTCATATATTCTTCATTTTTTGTTTCGGATATAAGCTTATTTAAACCCCTTTCCCTTACTCTTGATGAAAACGGTACCCCAAAGGATTTTAATTCAGCCCTTAATTCCCTAATCCTAGGAGAAGAATTTTGTGGAATTTTCGTGGCATTAATACCCCCATTTTCACCAATCATTGTGTGAGTTAATTTAGGGTGTGCTGTTTTCATAACTTTTTGAGATAATTTTTGTTTGGGTTGTGACATTTTTTGCTTCTTATATATTAGTAAAATATACTTTCCCAAGGTTGGAAATATAATTATATTTAAATATTATGTTTTATTTGTTTAATATGAATTCAAATATATTCTCATAATTTTATCATAAATTATACCTCTTGGTGTCCCGACTGGGCTAATTCTCTACCCCGGATCGGAGTATTGATGGTTGCCGAAAACCGTTGTTGTCGGAGCAAGTTTTACACTCCTATAACACCAATAGGAAAAACGTGGTCCAGAACCGCTATGCTACTGGAGGGGTAGTTGAAAACCTCCTCAATTTTGCCACGGATTTTATATCAACCTCTGCCATAGGTGGGAGATAGTTTTTCCGTGCTTAATTATGAGAAATTATGACCCAATTTTACCCTCCTGGTAGCCCAGGCTTGGGCTAATTCTCTTACCCTGGGTCGCGGTAATGGAGTGATACCCTATATACTACTCAGGCTAATCTGGGACTACAGTGGTCGCATTACCGTAAGCCCCATTTCTCCAGTCACAACCACATAATTGAGACACGCCATTTTATTCAGTAACATCGGACATGTGAGTAATTTCGTTAAACAAATTTAAAAATTTACAATTTTTTTCATAAATAAAGTCAAAAGTTGACAACATTTTCAGAGTACATGCGGAATAATCCTCATGTACTCTGAAAATGTTGTCAACTTTTGAACGGAAATATTGTAACTTTTGTAAACGTATTTCATGATATTTCGCTGATGTCCGAAGGTACAAAATTACATGGCTAGTCTCATATATGAAGGGTGCTGCATGAGCCTGCAGATCTACAAGCGACATTGTTCGTATCTCATCACCAGGTACACGCGCACAATCATATCACTTTACATAGCATGAATATCATAGGATGTGGTTATGCCTGGAGAAATTGAGCTCATCTGTTTTGCCACCAGTGTCGGTCCCGATCAGACTGTGTGGATCTGCACTGTTCGCCACTCCATCAATGAAACACCCGTTGTGCTTCTAATAAGCAATACAGATCGTTATCAGGCTATACTTAAACTTAATAACACATAAGTGCCATCTGAATGTGCACATCTATACATGTACATGACCTCGTATCCCGGCATTACGTGTACATGCACACTACTAGTAATATCACTTTACATACGAAGTACATCATTACATGTACATGCACACTACTAGTAATATCACTTTACATACGAAGTAGATCATTACATGTACATACACACACTAGTAATATCACTTTACATACGAAGTAGATCACTACATGTACATACACCACTACTAGTAATATCACTTTACATACGAAGTAGATCACTACATGTACATACACACTACTAGTAATATCACTTTACATACGAAGTAGATCACTACATGTACATACACACTACTAGTAATATCACTTTACATACGAAGTAGATCACTACATGTACATGCACACTACTAGTAATATCACTTTACATACGAAGTACATCATTACATGTACATACACACTACTAGTAATATCACTTTACATACGAAGTAGATCACTACATGTACATACACACTACTAGTAATATCACTTTACATACGAAGTAGATCACTACATGTACATACACACTACTAGTAATATCACTTTACATACGAAGTAGATCATTACGTGTACATGCACACTACTAGTAATATCACTTTACATACGAAGTAGATCATTACATGTACATGCACACTACTAGTAATATCACTTTACATACGAAGTAGATCACTACATGTACATACACACTACTAGTAATATCACTTTACATACGAAGTAGATCATTACGTGTACATGCACACTACTAGTAATATCACTTTACATACGAAGTAGATCATTACATGTACATACACACTACTAGTAATAATCACACTTTACATACGAAGTAGATCATAACATGTACATACACACTACTAGTAATATCACTTTACATACGAAGTAGATCACTACATGTACATACACACTACTAGTAATATCACTTTACATACGAAGTAGATCATTACATGTACATGCACACTACTAGTAATATCACTTTACATACGAAGTAGATCATTACATGTACATGCACACTACTAGTAATATCACTTTACATACGAAGTAGATCATTACGTGTACATGCACACTACTAGTAATATCACTTTACATACGAAGTAGATCACTACATGTACATACACACTACTAGTAATATCACTTTATACATACGAAGTAGATAATAACATACATACACACTACTAGTAATATCACTTTACATACGAAGTACATCATTACGTGTACATACACACTACTAGTAATATCACTTTACATACGAAGTAGATCATTACATGTACATACACACTACTAGTAATATCACTTTACATACGAAGTACATCATTACGTGTACATACACACTACTAGTAATATCACTTTACATACGAAGTAGATCATTACGTGTACATACACACTACTAGTAATATCACTTTACATACGAAGTAGATCATTACGTGTACATGCACACTACTAGTAATATCACTTTACATACGAAGTAGATCATTACGTGTACATACACACTACTAGTAATATCACTTTACATACGAAGTAGATCATTACATGCACATACACACTACTAGTAATATCACTTTACATACGAAGTACATCATTACATGTACATACACACTACTAGTAATATCACTTTACATACGAAGTAGATCACTACATGTACATACACACTACTAGTAATATCACTTTACATACGAAGTAGATCACTACATGTACATACACACTACTAGTAATATCACTTTACATACGAAGTACATCATTACATGTACATACACACTACTAGTAATATCACTTTACATACGAAGTAGATCATTACGTGTACATACACACTACTAGTAATATCACTTTACATACGAAGTACATCATTACATGTACATACACACTACTAGTAATATCACTTTACATACGAAGTAGATCATTACGTGTACATACACACTACTAGTAATATCACTTTACATACGAAGTAGATCATTACATGTACATACACACTACTAGTAATATCACTTTACATACGAAGTAGATCATTACGTGTACATACACACTACTAGTAATATCACTTTACATACGAAGTAGATCATTACGTGTACATGCACACTACTAGTAATATCACTTTACATACGAAGTAGATCATTACGTGTACATACACACACTAGTAATATCACTTTACATACGAAGTAGATCATTACATGCACATACACACTACTAGTAATATCACTTTACATACGAAGTACATCATTACATGTACATACACACTACTAGTAATATCACTTTACATACGAAGTAGATCATTACGTGTACATACACACTACTATAAGTATCACTTTATACATACGAAGTAGATCATTACATGTACATACACACTACTAGTAATATCACTTTACATACGAAGTAGATAATAACATGTACATACACACTACTAGTAATATCACTTTACATACGAAGTAGATCATTACGTGTACATACACACTACTAGTAATATCACTTTACATACGAAGTAGATCATTACATGCACATACACACTACTAGTAATATCACTTTACATACGAAGTACATCATTACATGTACATACACACTACTAGTAATATCACTTTACATACGAAGTAGATCATAACATGTACATACACACTACTAGTAATATCACTTTACATACGAAGTACATCATTACATGTACATACACACTACTAGTAATATCACTTTACATACGAAGTAGATCATAACATGTACATACACACTACTAGTAATATCACTTTACATACGAAGTAGATCATTACGTGTACATACACACTACTAGTAATATCACTTTACATACGAAGTAGATCATTACATGCACATACACACTACTAGTAATATCACTTTACATACGAAGTACATCATTACATGTACATACACACTACTAGTAATATCACTTTACATACGAAGTAGATCATAACATGTACATACACACTACTAGTAATATCACTTTACATACGAAGTACATCATTACATGTACATACACACTACTAGTAATATCACTTTACATACGAAGTAGATCATAACATGTACATACACTACTCTAGTAATATCACTTTACAATACGAAGTAGATCATTACGTGTACATACACACTACTAGTAATATCACTTTACATACGAAGTAGATCATTACATGTACATACACACTACTAGTAATATCACTTTACATACGAAGTACATCATTACATGTACATACACACTACTAGTATATACACTTTACATACGAAGTACATCATTACATGTACATACACACTAACTAGTAATATCACTTTACATACGAAGTAGATCATAACATGTACATACACACTACTAGTAATATCACTTTACATACGAAGTACATCATTACATGTACATACACACTACTAGTAATATCACTTTACATACGAAGTAGATCATAACATGTACATACACACTACTAGTAATATCACTTTACATACGAAGTAGATCATTACGTGTAATGTACATACACACTACTAGTAATATCACTTTACATACGAAGTACATCATTACATGTACATACACACTACTAGTAATATCACTTTACATACGAAGTAGATCATTACATGTACATACACACTACTAGTAATATCACTTTACATACGAAGTAGATCATTACATGTACATACACACTACTAGTAATATCACTTTACATACGAAGTAGATCATAACATGTACATACACACTACTAGTAATATCACTACATGTACAAAAATACGAAGTAGATCATTACATGTACATACACACTACTAGTAATATCACTTTACATACGAAGTAGATCATTACATGTACATACACACTACTAGTAATATCACTTTACATACGAAGTAGATCATTACATGTACATACACACTACTAGTAATATCACTTTACATACGAAGTAGATAATAACATGTACATACACACTACTAGTAATATCACTTTACATACGAAGTAGATCATTACATGTACATACACACTTACTAGTACTATCACTTTACATACGAAGTAACATCATTACATGTACATCACACTACTAGTAATATCACTTTACATACGAAGTAGATCACTACATGTACATACACACTACTAGTAATATCACTTTACATACGAAGTAGATCACTACATGTACATACACACTACTAGTAATATCACTTTACATACGAAGTAGATCATTACGTGTACATACACACTACTAGTAATATCACTTTACATACGAAGTAGATCATTACGTGTACATACACACTACTAGTAATATCACTTTACATACGAAGTAGATCATAACATGTTTGATAAAAAACGTTAACTCATTATGATTTACAGGTCTTTGCGATTGTATTGGCATCGAGAAATCGCATACTGGCACTTGGAAAAAGAGTTAATACGTAAACCAAATTCCAGAAGAGGTGAAATTGTGTATCAATTCGACATTTCAATTGAGGATAACCACAACGTTGTGAGGAAATTACCAGAATTTGTTCACTTTCCATGTTCTGTGTTCTAGCCTATTCTATTTTTAGTTTGGATGTTATGTCACTGATTTTGACGTGAAAAGTCATAAGAAAAATCCACATCAGTAGCCGATTTCATCAAAATTGCAAAGCATACTTATCTAGCAAAGTATACTTTGAGGGAGTAATCATTTATTTTCCCAACACGCATTATTTCATATAGAACTAACCACTGCATATATTTGATTATTAAAAGTATGCAAAATTATTATACTGAATTTATTACATTATCACAGCCAAAATGACTGTGATAATGTAATAAATTCAATATAATAAAAAAATAAAAATATCCTTAAATTGAAAATTTCTCCCTCAGAGTTTACTTTGCTAGATAAGTATATTTTGCAATGTTGGTGAAATAGGCTACAGGAGTGGCGTACACGTTGTTGGAATGTTGAAATGCTTTGCAAAAAATCGATATAAAATAATTTTAATTTCTTTGCAATATAATTGGGTCAGAATTATAAGGAAGAAACGGCATTTTGTTTTTGAATATTTAACAACAAAGAAATTCAGAAACGCCATTGTTTTCCATAACATTCGTTTCTCAATAACATTCTTAGGCTTCGCAAAATAGTGTAGTACCGAATTTCGATATGCAACTTACCAACTACTATATATGTAGCTACATGTACACCTGCCTAATTGTGTGCAGCATACAGTTCAGCGGAAATAACTGTATGAACTGCTCCATGAATTAATTCAAGAGTCAGAGCTGATCATAATAGTTTCAGCTGGTGTTATTGTATATTGTATATAAATCTTTGCATGGATGAAAATATAACGCGTAACTCGACCGTACTTCTAATATGAGACATGACATGTGTTTTTGCACTTAACCCATTACATGCGGAATACTACGGAGCAACGCAGGGGAGGGGCATGGATTTATTTTTTATTAATTCGTTCCCTGGAAATAACAATTCCTTCCCAGAATATAACAATTCGTTCACTCGAATTAACAATTCGTTCCCAGGATATAACAATTAGTTCCCTCGAATTAACAATTCGTTCCCACGAAATGACAATTCGTTCCCTCACTTTAACAATTCGTTTCCCTCGAATTAACAATTAATTCGTTCCCACACGATATAATAATTCGTTCCCCCACGAATTAACAATTCGAATTTCCGTCGGGAACGAATTGTTTATTTCTTTGTGGGAACGAATTGTTAAATTGATTGAACGAATTGTTAATTCATGGGAACGAATTGTTAATTCGTGGGAACGAATTGTTAAATTGAGGGGAACGAGGGACAGAATTAATAACAAAAACAATTCTACGTCTCCAGCGGGGCTCCGTAGAATACACCTTAACAGGTATGAATTGTTTAAATATTCTATTTTTGTTATTGTTATTTCTCAATGAAAGTATAATATGTTACGACCACTCGATGAGACGGTTCAAATGGTGGTCGCGACATATACTTCTAAGCATATTTAAACAAAATATTTATGATTTTCCCCAATCAAATTTTCATCTTCTCAGCATGAAATGGGTTAAGAAGATGTCCGATATCTCATTATAACCGTTTACAAAGTGTACGATATTTTTCATCAATGGCGTCGAAAGTGTTCAGAGCAAATTCAGGATATAACATTTTCTGTAAATATATCCCATTAGCAAGAGGCACAAATGGGCCTGAGCTGCTCACCTGACGAAACTCGCACAAGAACGATCGCTTCGTAGGTACCTTAAATTTGATACATGACTTGACCATGCCTGGTAAAAAATGACATTTTACCCCACCCACACCCTGGACTCCCACCCCTGGACTTTATGATCCTAGGGCAGCCAGTTAAATAAATCCGAAAGAGAATCGACTATCGATCATTTGTGCCAAGTTTAGTCACAGTCGATTTGGATGTAATTGAGAAAAAGAGATTTTAAAGAAGTTAAGCTACATGTACATTTAGATAGCGGCAATCTTGGGCTATGCGACCAATTTAATATATCTGAAACCGTTTCACACAATTACTATAACTGTGACGTTTGGCCAAGCGGTTCGTGAGAAAAAAAGACGTTTTAAATATATATTTGTTTGTTTATTGGTGTTTAACAGCCTGTCAGCAGCTACGGTCATTTAAGGCCGGCATATCTAATAACAATATCATCTCCGTGGCCCTCGTGGATGACGTGATCATCCGATTTCGACTAAAATTGCACCAGACGACCGTCTGGTCGGTACCTTCGATTTGATATATGACATGAACATATTCGGTCAAACATGAAATTTGACCCCTGTTTGACCCAGGATCCTGCCCATTTTCGATCCCGGTGTTAAAATTAACAAATCTGAAAGAGCATCGACTATCGGTCATACATGCCAAGTTTCGTTGAAATTGTCTGACGGTTCGTGAGAAAAAGATTTTCTAAGAATTTAAGCCACTAGTGTTGAAGTTTGTAGACGGTGGTCATCTTGGGTTATACGACGACCTCTCTTTTGATAAACGCAAAATGCTTCGCCGAAGGACCATACATGTAACTATGAAGGTTGTCCGGCAAATCTGTAAGAGAATCGACTATCGATCATTCCTGCCAAGTTTCGTCGAAGTATGTCTGGCGATTCGCGATGTAACGTTCATGAGATCACCGTTTCACTAAACTTCGTACGACTAAAATGTTCGTAAGTGCAAGGATAGGATCGTCTGGAAATACCAATTGATGGATTTACATTTATTGAGCATATGCAGCATATGCTCAATAAATGTAAATCCAATAATTGTTTACAAGAAAACATTGTTAATGTGAAATGTACACACTATCGTAATTTTGCACTTACGAACATTTTAGTCGTACGAATTGCACCTGGTCTGGAAGCTCTCTAAGACGAACGCCGTAGTTTTGCAATCGATCGTATAGTGAATATGTTCGAAATTAGCTGAAATGCCAAGACTATCAAACGGTGAACCAGAGGCGACCCCAGTGCTGGTCCGACCCCTCTAGCCTGCCAAATGGAGCGTATCGTAGCAGTAGCGAGCACTTTGTAGATGCCTACTCACCTCAGGGAAGCCAGTTATATACGATATTCGTGATCATTCATGAGATTGCATCAGAAATGCACCCAGCCTCTCTGTCTACATCCAACCAAAACTACATGTACATTTAATATTAATTACCAAACATGTCAGTCATACCCATTTGAACTCCGCTGCACAGGTTATTTCGTTATAGTGAGAATATTTTCTAACAATTCAAGCTGTTTTTAGACGGCAGCCATCTTTTGTTATGCCAGAACCCCCATTTTAACAAATCTGAACACCAATAACCCAAGGACCATAACTGCGAAGTTTGGCCAACATCAGCAAAGCAGTTCGGGAGATGAAGACATTTGAAATATATAATAAAAGGACAACCAATTTAACATACATGTATCTGAAAATGCTTCACACAAGTGGTTGTTTCAGCAACTGAATGGCGAGCAATGCAGACCTGATCAAACTGGATCCTGATGAGAATGTGCGGATGCACAGGCTGATCTGGATCTACACTGGGTCGCAAAACCCAGTTCTTCAGTGGTAGCCACATATAATAAACAAATGGCGCAATAATACTGTTCCACATATCAATGTTCGAGTCATACGTGATACATTTGTGTTGTTGTAGAATCCATTTGGAAAATTAGGTGGTACAGAAAGCTAATAGCGATAACTGCTTCACCAAACATCCGTGTTATTAAAAGCTTTACAAACGGTTTTCTTGGAAATTTCAGCATAATAGCATTTGTAAATACCGGTGTTCAATTCAAAATTGCCTTATTATAATGGAGTACGGTTATAAACGTTCCCCGTACAAGGACATGCTCACACGTTTATATCGTTTATTGTCGATCTATAGACGTGGGATCAACAGGCAATCACAATACCATGCATATTTACCTCCAACAAACCGCATACTCTGCTCATTATATCAAGGTTGTTGTACCCTTGTAAAGTCTAGTGAACTCTGATCAAAAACGCTACTCATAAACCGATAGCTACTTACAGAAATAAAGCATATATACAATGTACGTGTTCACTAAGTCTTTATGCAGATGCTGCCAGCATGGAAATCTGCACCATATGCTGCAGTTAGCACATTTTGGTGTTTTACATGTATACTTTGGCATCTACATGGATATTTTTACTCCGACCACGTCTCCTCCACCTCCTTTTCCCCCATTTTAAATTAAATTCCCATAGACAAATCAATTATTTCGTAAAAAATCAATATTTGACCAAATATTACGAAATAAAAAAGTCTCATTTTTAAATGTTGTTACTATTTAAATTTAATATTATCGAATAAAATATTGTGTTTGCATTGTTTATTTGGCCGTACAATTTGGGCAAGTTTTGTGAAACAGACAGTAAATGTGGTATAACATGTTCGTTCCGTAGGAATACATCAACTTTATAGTTATGTAGCCTAGTTGATCAAAATTGCAAAATATACTTATTTAGCAAAGTATACTTTGAGGGAGTAATCTTTTATTTTTCCTGAAATGCATTATTTCATATAGAACTAACTACTGCATATATTTGATGAGTAAAAGTATGCATAATTATTATACTGAAATTATTACATTATCACAGCCAAAATGGCTGTGATAATGTAATGAATTCAGTATAATAACAAATAATAAATGTATCCTAAACATTTGCTAGATAAGTATACTTTGCAATGTTGGTGAAATAGGCGAGATATATTTTCCTTACACTGTCACCTGTGATAATTTTGCTAGTATTTGTCAATTTCAAAATACTTGAATGTCGTGCTTGTCTGGCTGAGCCTGAGCTGTACTACAGCTACATGTTTATAATACTGGAAAATAACTATGTATTTTACCATTCCCCGATTCTTTCCCTGGGGACTTTTGCGTACAATTGGATAATATATGCATGTACATGTACAGTGGAACCTCTCTAAAGCGGACACCATGGGGACCTCCCAGGGTGTCCGTTTTAGAGAGGTTGTACTGTACAACAGGAATATGAAGACTTCAAGACACGCGTGGTGCTTTTGTGAACATGAATGAACATACAGTATCATCAGAGATACATATCAGTGAAACCTATAGATCAAAATTAAGCTCCGCTCACTTTTGTCTATGTCCGGTTTAGAGAGGTTGTACTGTACAACAGGAATATGAAGACTTCAAGACACGCGTGGGTGCTTTGTGAACATGAATGAACATACAGTATCATCAGAGATACATGTCAGTGAAACATATAGATCAAAATTAAGCTCCGCTCACTTGTGTCTATGTCCGGTTTAGAGGGGTTCCGCTGTATGTAACAATCTACAATTAAGCTGTTTGATTTTCCTATTCTGTTTCATTTTTCTGTATGTATATCGGAGACACAATGCTTTTAAACAGTACACCAACAATGTGCAGTGGAACCCCTCTAAACTGGACATAGATAACGTGAGTGTTGCTTAATCTTTCTTCGAAGATGATGCCTGTTCGTGATCACACAGCACCCACCCTTGTTTTGAAGTAGTCATCGGTCTGTTTTACAGTGAAACCTCTGTAAACCGGACACCCTGGGTGTCCGGTTTAGAGAAGTTCCACTGTATAGTGTGTATGTCCGTCTGTTCCAGTACTTGGTTGTATGCGTGGTGCTGTTGGTGGGACAAGTCATCGTTATTGAAATACTGTACGGCTCCCCCTAAACCGTGAGTAGTGAACATATGTGTCTGTGACTTCAGAAACGAATTGTGTTTATGGGTTACGTGACCAGTTTGTCAGCCGGCGGTCCAGGGGCCCGTTTCACTAAACTTCGTACGACTAAAATGTTCGTAAGTGCAAACTTATGATTGTCTGTCAATTTCACATTAACAATGTTTTCTTATAAACAATTATTTGATTTACATGTATTGAGCATAGGTTGCATAATGCAGCCTATGCTCAATAAATGTAAATTCATCAATTGAAATTTCCAGACGATCATACATTTGCACTTACGAATATTATAATCGTACAAAGTTTAGTGAAACGGGCCCCTGAAGGCTGTGCCAGATTCTGAGAAAAGCACTGGCTTTCGTCGGTACTGCTTTGATTGAACGGCGCTGGTAATACTGAATACATGACAATGATTACTTCCCTTGAGATTAAAATAAACACCATTTGCTGCGTTGTTTATAGTTGTTCATATATAGTTATACCGATGAAAGCCAAAATACGCCGAATGCCTCTAGCGAAAAGCATGTGTTATCTTTTTCTGGCACTTAGATCCACAGTCATTCGGCTTGTTTCGGCTTTCGCCGGTATAGCTCTATATATTTGAACAAGGCTAACTTTGGTTGGACACGACCTCGTATCATAACACAATAACAATTTTAAAATCGTAATGTTCTATACATTCTATGCATTTCTGCAGGATACGGATATTTCTCAAATTATCATATGTTCTCGCAACTACAATATTGACGTTAGAGCCTTAAACACATAATTTAATTCGTTATGCAACAAGGTCGTGTCCGACATAGCTAGGAAAAGGAGCTGTAATTCGATATTATTTGCATAAATATGTCTAACTATGTTATTTTAGCAATATAACAATAATTCTCAAATGAACATGTGCTCCGTCCGTGAAACGTGTTCCCTCGTGTAACAATGTTCGGTAGAGTAAACGAACACAGATTATACTAGTTGCGGGAAGTAACTCTGCATAATACTACCGATACGGTAGTATGTGTGCAGAGTTACTTCCCGCAACGAAGAATATACACACAAATAGTCTGCTAGGTTGCAAATGCGATAAACATCTTTTGTCAAGTGTTATGTTGATTGTATATACAATTTATATAATAAGGTGTGTGATGTGCGTATGTATTCGAATATTTCCCAGAAATGGGTCATACATGTACAAATGCAACTCTACCCATCATGCAGCAGTAGGAAACAAAATAATTTATCTTAGATGTTTAGTGCTGTACACTATTGATACATGTAGTACATACAATATTTATATTACATTGACGATATCTGTAGCCTATTTCACCAACATTGCAAAATATACTTATCTAGCAAAGTATACTTTGAGGATGACATTTTCAATTTTAGGATAAATATATTTATTTTTATTATGATGAATTATTACATTATCACAGCCATTTTGGCTGTGATAATGTAACACATTCAGTATAATACTGCTGCATACTTTTAATCATCAAACATATGCAGTCGTTATTTCTATATGACATAATCCATTTCGGGAAAAATAAATGATTACTCCCTCAAAGTATACTTTGCTAGAAAAGCATACTTTGCAATGTTGGTGAAATAGGCTACAGAAACACATTCATAATTAGATATACATACATGCATGTTTTTGACCAGACACTACATATAAATCGGCTCTGAATTAGTTTACTAGTTAAAATGTTAATTTATCTCAATTATCGAAGCTCCGGATTCGAGCCCCCAGATGTTTTGATGTTGATGTCAATATGTGGTTTATAAATCATTACACTAACTTGTATAACAAGGTGTATGATCACGTGGTACTAACAACAACAACAAGTACCGATTCAAAGTACGTATTCTTTTATAGTGTCCTTATTATGTAACGGATTTTTATGAAATATAGCGCATCAAACGCGTCTTGTTATGCTGCATGTGGTGGTCTCTGTATTTTCGCCCAAATTCTTCGCAAAAACGACATAAGTCTGTGACAAACTCCCGAAACCACCAAATGCAGCTCATGAAGACGTGTTTCCTGTGCCATATTTCATCAACATCCGTTGCATCTGAAGGAAAGTATCAATTAATACTTACTTTTGAGTGGCGACGTTGTTGTTGTTGCTGTAACCACGTGATCATGCACCTTGTATAATCTTGAGATTAGTTAACTGAGAGGTAAATTAACATACGTCACAATACACTGTGCATTGCAGTTTCATGATCAGGTCAAGAAGAGTTTGAAAGCTGACATCCAGACTGACTACATGGGACTGAATGGCACGAACCTGAACTCCATGGCCTGGAACGTCGTTATGCAAAAGGTAGCAATGCAATAAACAATGCAAATTTAAAACAATTTTTTTTCGATAATATTAAATTTTGAATGCGCCTTCTTTTCATTTCGTGACATTTGGTCAAATATTGATTGTATTACGAACAATGAGTTCTCTGTGGGAATTTAACATGGGAAACAAGAGGTGGAGAACCTGGAAGAGCAGTCGGAAAACGAAAAACTTTGGAAATTGATTCTAAATACAAAAGTTACATTTTAAAAATCGGTCCACTATAATTTCTGAAATTAGAGCAAATTCCCTATGTTATATCCCCATAGACATTTTCACTTTGTGGAAATTGCTTATTGGCAATAAAATCGATATTGGACCAAATTTCACGAAAGAAAAAGGAGTCTTTACATATTTCTTTTTAACATGGGGATTTTTTTCAAATTCAGAAATACTGGACCGATTTTCAGTATTTAACTTTTGTTTTCGTAGATCATTTCCAAGCTATCTAGCCAGTTTTCGGAGTCAAATTCCAATCTTTTTCATCTTTTAACTCCTCCCACAACTCCTCCACCTCATTTTCCCCCATGTTAAATTCCCATAGACATATCATTTTTTTCGCAATAAAATCAATATTTGACAAAATTTCACAAAATGAAAAGAAGGCTTATTCTTAAATTTTGATAAAATTTAATATTATCAACACAAATATTGTTTTTGCATTGTTTATATGGCCGTAAACTTTGGGCAGGTTTCGAGAAACAGACAGTAGCCATCTCATCAGGTTCTACACTTTTACAATGAACTTTCACATGTATGTATTTAAAAAAACGCACACCTTTAAAACGGACTACTGTCTGTTTCATGAAAGCTGTCCAAATTTTACGGCTATATAAACATTGCAAAAGCAAGATTTAATTTGACAACGCTAATTTTTATAAAACAATAAGAATGAGCCTTTACTTTGTGAAATTTGATCCACAAATATATTTTATTGGAGTGAATATGTCTATAGGGATTTAACATGCGGACATTTGTTCTAATTTCAGAAATAGTGGACCGATTTTCAAAATTTAACTTTTGTTTTCTTTGTTAGATAATTGTCAAGCTATAACGCAAGTCAATTTCCATTAATTTTCATTGTTGACTCCTCCCACAGCTCCTCTACCTCATTTTACCAACATTCAATAAATAAAAGGAAGGCTCATACTTAAATTTTGATAAAATCTTATGTTATCGAAAAAAAAAATTGTTTTTGCATTGTTTATATGACCGAAACATATGGGCAGGTTTCGCGAAACAGACAGTAGTCTGAAACTCATATTGTGACGATTAGATTGATCGGCGTGTCAACATATCAACACCCATTTCAGTTATTCAAGGTTGAGAAGGTAAACACAACACTGCTAGTACAGTAGAACTTCTCTAAGTCGGACACCAAGAAAACAGCGGTGATCGTATTTTTTCATGAGTTTCTTGGTAATTTATCTCAGGTGATAGTGTCTGTTCGTGATCGCATATCACACAAATATGGCGCATAAAGATCAACTGCCTGATTTACAGTGAAACCACTCTAAACCGGACACCCTGGGGATCTCGCAGGGTGTCCGGATTAGAGAGGTTTCACTGTAATAAATTTGTTGTGGCCACATTGCCCGGTAGATGGAGTGTTGCGGCCCGATCAGCTATGAAGATTTTACGGGCGCCACGAACTGGGTAGTGAACTACGGCGTGGTTACGCTCAAGACGCCGCTCTCCTGCTGCAAAACGTTGCCTGACAGCACGGATTACTCGTGTGCCAGCATAGCGAGCGCCAACGACGCCAATAACTACCAGTCCGTGGTAACTATGATTTGTTTTCTTATGCGTCCGCCACCGAATGGTCAGTGAGGCGTATAGCGATGTCGGCATTCTTGCATCACGTACGTCCGTTTGTCCCGTCCCGGGCAATCCATCACAAACATAACGCTCGTGCATATTTGTTATAATTTCTGTTTCCTTGCACGTGGATGCTTTATATTTCTCACATGTATTGCTTGTGACCTCCTTAATCACAAGATCAACGTCGCATACTTACTGCATTCAAAACATTATGGATCCGGTAAATGTCTTATAATTTATGTTTTCGTTCACGTCACGTACATTGTAACTGTGCCCCGCATGGAACATGGATTTTATTTTATTAATTCGTTCCCACGATATAACAATTCGTTCCCTCGAATTAACAATTCGTTCCACGAAATGACAATTAGTTCCCTCAATTTCACAATTCTTTCCCTTGAATTAACAATTCGTTCCCACGATGTAACAATTCGTTCCCTCGAATTAACAATTCGTTCCCACGAAATGACAATTAGTTCCCTCAATTTCACAATTCGTTCCCTCGAATTAACAATTCGTTCCCACGATATAACAGTTCATTCCCTCGAATTACCAATTCGTTCCCACAAAATGAAAATTCGTTCCCTCAATTTAACAATTAGTTCCCTCGAATTAATAGTTCCTTCCCACGATATAACTATTCGTTCCCTCGAATTAACAATTCGTTCCCACTAAATGACAATTCGTTCCCTCAATTAAACAATTCGTTCCCACGATATAACAATTAGTTCCCACGAATTAACGATTCGTTCCCGTGGGAACGAATTGTTATTTAGTGGGAACGAATTGTTAATTCGAGAGAACGAATTGTTATTTCGTTGGAACGAATTAAACAAAATACAATTATACGGCCTCTCCAAATTGCTACTCCAAAGGCACAACATGGTCTTTATATCAGAGACATCATCTGGGACATTTTCTGGCAAAATATACATCCATTCCCCATTACCCCACGTATTAATGCCATTATTATACATTTTATATCAGACGTAAACTTTCACACTGATATCAGGGGCGAAAACCTAGTTTCAGTACGATACTAATGGATATTGCTGTTTATTCTTTGTATATATTTTTGATGTACAATGCAATGTTCATATTTTATAATCTGTCGAAAATGTTATTGTTTTATGTGACGCATTTAATTAGTGTAAATAATTAAAAGATACCATGCATCATGAGCATATGAAAATAGCCTGATACCACCGAGCGTCACTATCAGCATCCATCACCAAACTTAACATTGCGCGTACGTTTCTTGTAACTTCTGATTCCCTTCTTGCAACTCAGGCCCGTGCCCAGAGGGGGTGCGATGGGTGCGTACGTACCCCCTTAACCCTTTTAACACCACAGGCCTGTATAGTGGTATTGACATAAAGTGTAGATCCAGATGAGCCCGCTCGTGATGAGCCGTCTCATCAGGATCTACACTTCTTGCAAGTAATTTTCATAATTTTTAGAACAAAAACACCCCATGTGCATAAATGGACTGGTCTGAAAAACATTTTGTGATGATTGGAGTGGTTGCAAAATGAACAGATCAGTAGTTACTTGTGGGTGAAAGATTTACTCTGCCAATGTCTGTCCGTGGATGTGCAAACAAAATGTTTGGCCCTTCGCCACGTCGATAACGCACCCAGCTAACTTAATTTCTGCATACGGGCCTGCAAAGCATTGATTTTGTATTCACACATTCACCTGTTATCATATGGTGTCAAATCAATGACCTTCAGACTCCACTAGTGCCCAGGACAAGGTCACATTTAGTGTCAGTGCCTACACGGAGGTCATTCATCAGAGCCACGTGTACTGACAATCTAGTGTAGTCCGGCAACTCGTGTACGCACCGATATCATATTATATTATTTATAATTGCCGTAGATACATGAAGACATGTTATATACGTCAGTGTACATTGATTTCATTAACCCGTGCAACACGACATACGTCTATCATAATGGAGCCGTCTCATCACGATCTGAACCTGGAGCCCGTTTCACTAAACTTCGTACGACTAAAATGTTCGAAAATGCAAATTTATGATCGTCTGGCAATTTTCATTGATGGATTTACATTTATTGAACATAGGCTGCTGCTGCATACATGTAAATCTAATAATTGTTTACAAGAAAACTGTGTTAATGTTAAATTTACATAATTTTGCACTTACGAACATTTTAATCATACGAAGTTTAGTGAAACGGCCACCAGTTGTGGATATTTTTTAATTTCTAAACACAAATCCCCTTTCTAAAAGTGAAATAGTCTGAAAACTAATATGGGAGTGTCCATTCCGGAAGTCGGATTTCGCGCACCTGTAAGTTATAAATTAGCTCCACTGTCGACGAGGGCAGGGGGACATCTGAACCGTTTCCTCTATAATTTAATCATGTTTATACCTTCACATAAGTAAATTCCAGTCGCTAAACCAAATCCAATATAAAATGTCAGATGGTTATTAAACATATTGTTATCACCATTTATTATTTTCTTACTCAGAGATGAAAATGGAATGCCTAATCCAATGAGGGATCGTAGATGGTTATTTCCCTTTGCAAATTTATTCATAGAGATCCGGTCCTATGCTGTATATCAGCTATTACCGAATAGCACACATATATAGTTTTGAGAACAGAGTAGACACATATCAGACTACACATCTACAATCATTGGAATAGCAGTAATAAGCGTGAACACGTGACTCTGGCAAATAATGTAATCCGATATCAGATTGCATAGATATATGTAGGTGCATCTGGATCAACACTCCTGTCTGTTTCACGAAACCTGCCCAAATTGTACTGCCATATAAACAATGCAAAAACAGTATTGTTTTCGAAAATATTTAATTTTATCAAAATTTAAGAATGAGCCTTCCTTTTATTTCGTGACAATTGGTAAAACATGGGGGAAAAGGAAATGGAGGAGCTGTCGGAGGAGTCAGAAAACGTAAACATTTGGAAACTGACTCCGAAACCTGGCTAGATAGCTTGAATATGATCTAACTAAGAAAACAAAAGTAACATTTTGAAAATCGGTCCAGTGTTTCTGAAATTCGAAAATTACCCATGTTAAATCTCCATATACATCTTCACTCTGTGAAGATGTCTATGCGGATTTAACATGTCGAACTTGTGTTTTCGCAATAAAATCAATATTTGACCAAATTTCACGAAATAATAAGAAGGCTCATTCTTAAATTTTCCTTTAGTTTAATATTATCGAAAGCAATATTGTTTTTGAATTGTTTACATGGCCGTAACATTTGGGCAGCTTTCGTGAAACAGACAACAGTGGAAATCACTATGATTGCTCCATTTCACAACAAATCATGCTACATAAATGTACGCCCTTTTTCACACGAAATAAGCCACTAAACTACATAATTTGGACCGGATTTCTATAAATAAATCCCGCATTATCCAATTATCCGCCATTTTCAGAGCTGCTACGATACAATATGGGACATGACTTTAGGGAACACAGCGATTATGGTCGTCACCCTAGTGGGAGTCGGGGTGTTCCAGGTAGGTGCATACAACGGACCCTCTTGTCCTCAGTTCCTGTAGATTCGTAGTACCTTAGTTTCATACTATATTCTGTGTTATATTCCAGTATCTCATCATTTACGTTTTGATACCGACAAACTTTTGGCTATTAAACGCATTAAATGTACATTTCATCAATAACAAAAGAGACGGCGTCCCCCAAAAATAGTATTTGATGAAATGCCATTAAATATTTATTTTATTGCAAAAATAACACGATTTTCCTAAATGGCCTAAAAATAGATTTTGTGGGCTCATTTTCAAAATTAAACGTTTGTTTCCTTATTCACATCATTTCCAAGTTATCTAATCAGATTTCGGAGTCAAATTCCAATTGTTGTCATGTTTCGACCCTCCTGCAGACCATCCTCCTCCTTTATACCCCGTGTTAATTTTCCATAGTGAAATCGGTTTCTCGCAAAGCAATCATTATTTGATGGAATTTCATCAAATACAAACATTTGGAGAGGGTGACTTTTTTATTATTGATGAAAAGGTACTTATATTTAAATACTTTTTTATAATTAATATGTTTAATAGCCAACAGGTCGTCGGAAGCTGAACGTGGAACAGACAGTAGTGTTTAGCTAACACATTTCAAGTCAATACAATCTCTCGTTGTTTAGTACTTAGCCAACACATTTCAATATTTAAATACATGTATATATGCATTTCAATGTATTTCAATAATTCGTCGTTTAGTAGTTGTAGTTGTATAATTTCTTAAATGAATGTGTCTGATACATTTAGATGTCTTCTTTAATGTCCTTTTTGTCTGTATTGATATTTATTATGTGTGGATCCCTTTCCGCGAAAGGTTCCTTACGACATTTGCCACCAGCGTTGTCCCAAATCATCATGTGTATCCATGCAGCCTGACCAGGGCCTACTACATAATTAGAGCTAGCATTAAATATTTAGAGCTAACTCCAAATCAATTTAAGAGCTCTCTAAATCATCTGGAGCTAACTCTAAATATTGAATGCTAGCTCTAATTATTTAGAGTTAGCAATATGTATTTGACTTTATGTAGATTCGGCGTTCCAGGAACGCCACATCTACATACACTCAAATAATTAATGCTAGCCCTAAATAGTAAATGCTGGCTCTAATTATTTACAGCTAGCAATAATTATTTAAGTTTATGTTACATATTGTTTGGCACAAATGGAGGCGCTATGCTGATCGCATCGCATCTAACCATACCGAGTGACGTCACAAGAATATCAAAATCTGCAATTGTTTCAAATGCCATATGGTCCATCTTCTCAGGCAACCGTCTTAATAGGTTTCATTCCAGTAAATCGAGTGTGGTCCTTAATGTTGCAGCCGAAAGTAGTACATAATGAAGAAATAGTGCGAAACATATTGCATGTTTTGAGCTAACCGTTTCTGGTTACTTGTGAATTTCGAATTGGAATTATTAGAGGTAAATATACATATACTCCTGCAACAAATATATGGAGATCATTTTCATCTTACTGTCTGACACGTATTCATACGTCGGATGACCCTATCATTCGCTAATCCTTTCTCGAGCGTCTGGTTTTTCAATCAAGTAAGCCTTCCGAGTCATGGGAATTTCTTACATGCTTGTCCACAAGCTAGTTCATTATGAAAATGCTAGTTTGACAGAAACTGTTCAATTATATGTGTATTGTGGTTTGAAGGGATGCCTCGATGTCATACATTCATACATATAATGCACATACACACATACATACATACATACATACATACATACATACATACACACACACACACACACACACACACACACACAGACACACACACACACACACACACACACACACATACACACAGATGGACCAACCGTACACATTGTCCGTGTTCTGAGCATATATTCGAAACTGAACTACAAATGAATCATTGTGATTGGCTGCTCTGGCTGAACGATTCAAACTGCTTGATACTGGGATTGATATCCGAGCATAGATTCAGAATAAATGCATTTTACGAATTATCTCCAGATTGACTGCTGACTGTTGCCCAGGCAGCCAGCATCAAAACATAGGAATATATAGTAAACCCAAAGGGAGACCGAAAGGCCAGATTGTACGTAAACAATGAGACCATTTACGACAACATCAGTCAGCGATTCACGGAACGCCAAATCTACATGAACTCAAATACGTATTATTAGAGCTAGTATTAAATAAGTAGCACATATACATAGGTGACGTGAATAAACACAAATACCTAGTTAAAAACGCAAGCGCCAAGAGAGCACCCAACACATTTCGGTTCAAGACAATCTGCACCCGGATAACTCACTCGGAGTCCGACACCTCCGTGAGCGTGAGTTTCACCATTTTCACGACCGATTGTGACTACATGTACATGTACATGCCACGTATCCATTCCAGTTGCTGCTCATCATTTTCACCATCGTCTCCTGTATGGCGGCAAAGACAAACAAGACGAGTCCGATATAGTAGCATTCACAAAGTTTCTCCATCGACTAGAGTTCTGCTCCTAGTGCTTGGTGGCCAGTGTTTCGTGAAATGCATAGGCACTTTGTGGTATCAAGGACAAAACGCTGTTTAAATCATACCCAATTTTACTCTGATATTAAATATCTAGAAGGCATGACACTCGCCATTTTCAATCAACGGAAGTGGTACTAGTGTACCTTGGCCCCGGCTCGCAAATTTCAGGAATTGTAACGCGAGAAGGCCGGGACCCTGCTGGTCCCGGTCTTCGCTCCCTTTACAATTACTGAATTAGCGAGGCGGGCCCAAGGTAAATAATCCACTTCATTTGGTTGAAAAGATAGCGAGTGTCCTACCTTCTAGATACTTAATATCAGAGTAAAATTGGGTATGATTTAAAGAGGCCTTTCTCGTTCATACATGTACCACAAAGTGCATGTGGTGAAATGCAGCAAGTGATAGGCTGTGTATTGCGGTGAATTGCAATTTAAATATCTGTAAAATGAGTGATTTTGAAATTAGAGAAATGTTTTCATATTTGCAACATTGTAAGCTTTAAATGTTATTTTCTGCAACTAAGTTGCACAATCACTTGCCACACAGTACGACATGTTAGGTGTGCTTGTCTCCCGTATGGGATGTGTGGCTGTGACTGGAGAAATGGCGCTTGTGACTTTTGTGACCAGTATGATCCATATAGCTTTTCACCAAAATTGCCAAGTATACTTATCTTGCTAAGTACACTTTCAGGGAGAAGTTATAAATTTAAGGATATATTTATTATTTGTATTATACTGAATTTATTACATTATCATATCAATTTTGGTGAAATCGGCTACAGATCTACTACACTACCGCCTGCACTAATCTTAACAATATGTGTATGTGCTGTCATAGTATTTTCACTCCCCCAGTATTTCGGATGAGACTTGAAACCGAGGTCCCATCCCAAACAAATTACATTAGCGGTTGCTGGGGGCGTTAGACCAATGACGTTTGTCAATTTATTTTATTCCACTACTTGAATATTGCGTTTCAAATCAAGCAGTCCCGTCCCAAAATGACATTAGCGGTTGTTACGGCGTTACACCAATTCACGTGTTGTCAATTTACTTAGTTAACTACCTGAATATTGCGTTTGAAATCAAGCAGTTTGATTGTGCTGAGCCTGAGCCAAGACAATCAATGTGCTTTATTACGAGTTGTCATTGTCAATTGATGTTCAGAATTGATTGCGCTAATCTTAACAATATGTGTTGTCAACTTCTACTACTTACTACTACTGTGTTGTTTCTTCAAGCCGAACTGTTGAATTACATTTCATTACATTGTACATAAGGTAACATGTACGTTTATTGATAAGACCTTGGGTGGATGTTTATTATTATATGGGTGTATCACGATACAAAGCAAGTATAGATGTTATCAAAATTTAAGAATTAATATACTTTTTATTTCGTGAAATTTGGTCAAATATTGATTTTAGTATGAACAATTGTCTATGGGAATATAACAAAGGGAACAGCATGGGAGAGAAGTACAAAAACGAAAATAATTTTAGCTCTGAAACCTTGTTTGATAGCTCGGAAATAACCTAAATAAGAAAAGGAAAGTTACATTTTGAAAATCGCTCGACTATTTCTGAAATTAGAACAAATGTTAAATTCCCATATTTGAAGATGCCTAGTGGGATTTAACATATGGATTTTGTATTGTCGCAATGACATCAATATTGAACCAAATTTCATGAATTAAAAACGCTCAATCATAAATTTTGATCAACTTTAATATTATTGAACATAATAATTTTTGTTTGCATTGTTTTAAACTTGAAAGCTATAAAAGTTGGGCAAGTTTTGTGAAACAGACAGTATGTTTCATTACATGTATGTATGTATTATTAACATACATGTAAGAAACCTTACAAGCGGAAATTAATTATATCAGGAGGAATGGAAAATATGCACATACATTATATACAAGTATCAGGCTGCCGTTTCACTAAACTGTTCGTAAGTGCACAATTATGATAGTCTGTAAATTTCACATTAACAATGTTTCCTTGTAAACAATTATTGGATTTCCATTTATTGAGCATATGCAGCCTGTGCTCAATACATGTAAATTCACCAATTGCAATTTCCAGACCATCATCAATTTGCACTTACGAACATCTTAGTCGTACGGAGTTTAGTGAAACGGGCCCATGGCCAGTTGTTTACACAAGCACAGCGAAGTTATGAGTATATTGTATATTGTTCCAATATATTGTACTGACGAATTCGCATTCTACAAGGGACTAGACAATGATTATTAGTGAAATGTCAAACTGGCAGTTCTGCGTGAAGCTACAATTCTAGAACTGACTTTCTACTACACTAACATTTTACTATACATTATGACCAGCCATGAGAAAACAGGGAGTATTGTCTTTGTAAACAGTGTATGCATATACAGTGAAACCACTCTAAACCGGACACCCTGGGAGGTCCACAGGGTGTCCGGATTAGAGAGGTTTCACTGCAAATCAGGCATTTGATCATTCTGAGCCATAGCTGTGTGCTATGCGATCACGAGCAGACATTATCACATGATATAACTGACCAAGAAACTCACCAACAATAGGATCACAAGTTTTTCTTGGTGTCAGAATAGCGAGGCTGCACTGTATCAGTGACGTTCCGGTCTGATCAGTCAGTGCATACGCTATTCATTATGGAGCTGCTGAAACAATGCCGATGTTTTCAAACAACCATCACACCTGTAGCAGGCGACACTACTACTGTCTGTTCCACGTTTCTGTGCCGACGAACGTTTGGTTATTAAACACATTACGTCTAAAAGATATTTAAATGTAAGTAGTTTGTTCATCAATAACACAAAATTAGACTTCCTCAATTTTTCCTATGTGAATTTAACATGGGGGCTAACATTAGATTGTTTGAAAATATTTTTATTTGTGGACCGATTTTAAAAATCTAACTTTTGTTTTCTTATTTACATTATTTCCAAGCTATCTAGAGATGTTTCGGGGTCAATTTCCATTTTGTCTCTTTTTTTACTCCTCCCCCACTGTTTCCACCTCTGTTCCCCCATGTTAAATTCCCATAGGAAAATCGTTGTTTGGCTGTAAAATCAATATTTGATGGAATGTCATCCAACAAACAAAATTGGGGAGGGTGACTTGTTTGTTGTTGGTGAAAAAGTACTTACATTTAAATATAGACTTAATGTGTTTAATATGTAGCCAAAAGCTCGTCTGCAGAAAAACGTGGAACAGACAGTAGTAGTAGTAGAGTAGCATTGTCGCTTGTCAGAATGAGATGCTTCAACTTTTCACATAGCGGGTCATACTAAACTTGTAAAGGGATATTTTACAACGTTTCCTCATTTACGTGTATGCTGAATAATACAAACACGAACCGTCACCATGAAATGTATATTGAATAAAACACGTATACTGTATGGTCATAAACCGTGCTGTGAAATAAATAAAATATACAAATTGTAGAAATATCCCTTAAAATACGGTAAAATAATAGTTATAGGTTATTTGACTTGTATGTGGATATATGTACGAGTTCCGTGTGGCTATAGTGCCATGAATGACATTCAGTGCTTAGAATACGAGACAAGCATGTACCTAAGAAGATGTGCGATATCTCATAAAAAGTATTTTACAATCTGCGATATTGTTCGTAAAAGACGTCGAATGTTGACGAAACATTCTGAACAAAGGCGGAATAGTATTCCACATTTAAGGAATACAACCATGGGCTGTTGCGTTTACTGGGGTGTAACATACATTTGGTCTGTTTAAAGTGCATGTAGTCCGAATAAAAGACTCCACGCACTTTAAACATTCCTAATGCATTATTTACCCCAGTAAACGCAACAACACATGGTTGGATTATTTATATTACACTGCATTTTCTGAGAGCTTCAAAAATGTAAATAACCAAATATGAAATTAAAATGAACAATATTCTTGTTTTACGTCATTTTGTCGCTATTCCTGGAACATAGACGTTGCGAACTATAACCAATCAACAACATCACGCGACGTCACGTCAGTCTAATGACTGTATTGTATTGGGATGTAAACGCAATACGTCGAATGGGTGTTTGCATTATGAACATATATATGGTGTAAATATTTCCTATGAACATTCGTCCGCTGTCGAGGTCGTTTACTAAAAATATATCGCGGTTGCTGTGTAAATATGTTCATGAAACATCGCATTCTAAGGTAAACAGTCACATTTTCTTGTCTCATGTATGTATCAAGGTGCATGATCACGTGGTTACAACAACAAGAACAACATCGCCCACTTCAAAGTAAGTATTATTTGATAGTTTCCTTAATATGCAACGGATTTTGATGAAATATGGCGCAGCAAACGCGTCTTCATGAGCTGCATTTGGTGGTCTATGGAGTTTGGCACGGACTTATGTCGTTTTTGTGAAGAATCGATGTCCGTGTCGCAAAAACGACAGAAGTTTGGGCGAAAATACGGAGACCACCAAATGCAGCTTAACAAGACGCATTTGATGCACCATATTTCATCAAAATCCGTTACGTAATAAGGACACTATAAAAAATACGTACTTTGAATCGGTACTTGTTGTTGTTGTTAGTACCATGTGATCATACACATTGTGTATGTAGCCACAATTGTTATACGGCGCCTTCTGGTATAATGCTACACGTATTATATTATTGTATTCTACACATTTCATGTTTATGTAAGTTTACAATATTTAATTGTGCGGCAACTTGTTACTGGAAAGAATGGAGAGGCTTACTAATTATTGTTCGCCATTAAATCGGCGATGTTCTATAAATCCAGCCAAGAAAGTGCAGTGCTCTCTCACATGTTCTTCTCAACTTATTATACAACCTTTCAGCAATAATACAATATATTAAAACATTCTGCAAAAACCAGGAACCCACTTTTTCAAAAGGTTTTCTGGTTTTTGCAGAATGTTTGAACTTATTACAACCGCCTGAGTTTATCTTACCGAGATTATCAACGTCATATACCACCTCGCAATTAAATAATTTGATTGTTTCTGCCGAGCTGTAGCACAGCTCGGGTTCAGCCAATCAAACTGTTTGCTTTCGAGCACAATACTCAAGTATTTTGAAAGAAAGAAATTGACAATTATTGGTAAGATAAGCTCATATGTCGTCCCCGTACACCGTAGAGACGATATGCACATCGTGTTTGAGTTATGTGTTGCGTGTGTGTCCGTCCGTCCGTGTGTCCGTGGCACGGCAAAGATGCTTGTCTTTCAAATTTGCCACCAGGGACATATCCAAGCACACATTTATCGCTTTCTTGCTTGTTTTACAGCTAGCAATGATATTGGCCGGTGCCTACCTGATTGTTGCTGCCAGAGCGAATACAATAGTGTCGAGCAAGATGGACTTTTAGAATGGGTCAATGGAAGACGGCTAACTCCATCAGTGAGTTAGCCCCCGTCTTCCATTGACCCATTCAATTGCTACGTTCGACGATTTCGTATTGGCCCTACAGTAGTGCTGTGGTTCGGGCAACACTAACAATACTAGACCGCTTCCGTCCTCAGGGCCGTTTCACTAAACTTCGTAGGACTAAAATGTTCGTAAGTGCAAATTTAGGATCATCTGAAAATTTAAATTGATGGACTTACATTGATTGAGCGTAGAGCTTTTGTGTCATTTCATAAATGTTACATACGGGCAAAGACGTAATATGATTAGAAAACTGTTTCTCCTTCTGTGGGCTCTAACCCCTGAATTTGTATGTCACGGTCTATTGCCCACACCACACCATTTGTTTCGACTGATACGAATGAGCCAATTTTGTTTTGTCACACGTACACGTTCGAAGCCCCCCCCCCCCCACCCCCCCCCCCCCGCAGGGATGTATATTTTGTTTGTTATTAATTCGTTCCCACGAAATAACAATTCGTTCACACGAAATAAAAATTAGTTACCTGAATTGAAAAATTCCTTCCGACGAAATAACAATTCGTTCTCATGGGAACGAATTGTTAATTCGTGGGAACGAATTGTTATATCCTCGGAATTAATTGTTATTTCGAGGAACGAATTGTTAAATTGAGGGAACGAATTGTCATTTCGTGGGAATGAATTGTTAATTCGAGGGAACGAATTGCTATATCGTGGGAACGAATTGTGAAATTGAGGGAACGAATTGTTATTTCGTGGGAACGAATTAATAACACAAAAAAGATCCATGTCTCCTGCAGGGCTCCGTATACACGTACAAAGTGTTCGGCAAGTAGTAAAACTGAATATGACGCTATTTCATTTAGATAGTAGTTACCTATATGTTCATTTGCGATTACCTCAGGCAAATACAAACTAGATTTTACATAATGAGACAATATGTATCCAAGTTTATTGCATACAGTTGGCTTTCATATGCCCACTCAGTAGGCACAACATGTTCTTTTATATATTGAATAAGTGTATACTTGTGTCACTATTCCACCAGTTCTACAAATTACGAGTTCCCGCTATACAGATATAGTCAATTAGTAATATTTATTTTACTGATAGTGACTCGTGGTGGTAACAGGCTATTTTCATATGCAAATGAGGTGTACAATGAAGTTTGCACTGGTTGGGTTAATGCGTTAAATATATGTATGTAAACTGCATTGATATAATTGTAACCGTTGCGTTTATACCTCTCTACACCGGACACCCTGGGATGTCCCCAGGTTGTCCGGTTTAGATATGTTCCACTGTAAATCAAGAATATGACCATTCTGGGATATACTTATGTATTTTTCAATCACGAACATGCATTGCTATCTGAGAAGCGATACCAAGAAACCTGTCAACATTAGATCACATATATGTTCTTGGTGTCCGGTTTAGAGAGGTTTCACTGCACATATTTACTTTGTTACATGTCAATATGTCCCGCCTTCTGACATACTGTGATAAATTAAAATACTAAATGACCACACCGCTCCCTCAATATACAATACTACTGTCTGTTTCACGAAACATGCCCAAATTGTACGGCTATATAAACAACACAATATGTGTTTTCGATAATATTAAATGTTATCAACATTTAAGAATGAGACTTATTTTTATTTCGTGAAATTTTGTCATATATTGATTTTATTACGAAAAATGAGTTAACATGGGAAAAAAAGAGGTGGAGAACCTGGAGGCGGAGTCTAAAAATGAAAAAAAATGTAATTGATTCTGAAATCTAGCTAGATAGCTTGGAAATTATCTAACTAAGAACACACAATTTCAGTTCAGTTTGAAAATCGGTCCACTAATTCTGACATTAGAAAATGTTTCCCCTATTAAATCCCCATATACATCTTCACTGTGAAGTTATCTATGTGGATTTAACATGTGCAAATTGTTGGTTCGCAATAAAATCAATATTGGACTAAAGGCTCGTTCTTAAATTTTGCTAAAATGTAATATTATCGAAACAAATATTCGTGTTGCATTGTTTATCTGGCCGTAAAATTTGTTCATGTTTCGTGGAACAGACAGTAGTACAATATATTATGATATGTGGTTGTGACTGGAGAAACGGGGCTGATGGGATGTGTCACCAGTGTAGCTCCTGATCACATGACATATTCCCATTGTCTATGTTGCTTGATAGAAGTACGATGCCTGTTTCATTGATTGAATAGCGAACAGTGCAGATATTGACAGACTGCGCAGGTGCACAGGCAGATCTGGGGGCCGTTTCACTAAACGTCTTACGACTGAAATGTTCGTAAGTGCAAACTTATGATAGTCTGTAAATTTCATGTTAACACTTTTTTCTTGTAATCAATGATTGGATTTACATTTATTGAGCATAGGCTGCATATGCAGCCTATGCTCAATAAATGTAAATCCATCACTTGAAATTTCCAGACGATCCTAAATTTGCACTTACGAACATTTTAGTCGTACGAAAATTAGTGAAACGGGCCCCTGGATCTACACTCATCGCAAAACCCAGTAGCCCCATTTCTCTAATCACAGCCACTGCCATTGTATATTGATAAAGTGCCAGGTTTGATTATATCCGTGTAAATGATACAAATCACATAGCCAAGAAACGCACCGTCATGAGAAGTGACTAATACACTTGAAACATCGGGTATGCAGTAAAGTGTATGGTTTACGAACGGGGTCAAAACTAAAATTACAGGTATACCTGTAATTTTAGTTTTGACCCCGTTCGTACACCAAAAAATGCGTCTCACTCTTAAATCTGGTGGATGAGGATAATTGACCCCAACTTTCAAATTCGCATACGTGTACCTGAAATTTCGATAAAATTTCTCATAATTTCTCACTTCACGCAATTAGCTTGGAAATCTAAACATTTTAACTCTATACTTGTAGGACCGTATTTGTGGTGCTGAAATAAAAAAAATCATGGACCAAAATTAAAATATATGTCTTCACTGAATACTAACAAAACTGGAAAATTCAACAAATAAACTGTCATTTCAACAGTTTAAGCACCATCATGCACCATCACTCTAGTATTAAGACAGTTACTGATTTGAAACTTTCACATATCTGAGATATAGAGAATACCAGGTTAGTGTATTTTGATATCAAATTATCAGGCAAGGCTAGGAAACGCGTAGGAATTCCGAGACTTGTCGAGCCAGGCCTGACAAACTTGATATAAAAAGACAGTAGCATGGTATTCTATTTATCACTGGAAAATGACCACAGGTGACGTCGTTATCCATGGACAGAACGCGGACTTGTTTACGTTGTGTCATTACACTAATGCCATTCGGTGAAGTCAAGTGACGTCATCCGACTAATGGAAATTCAGTGTTCACTTCATTGTAACCCGGATGTTTGTATCAGGTCAATGCCGGATATGATATCAGTCAGTACGTATTCAGTCAATGCAGGGCAAGTTACCTGATAAAATGTCATTAAACGATATTTTGTCTGTCTATACTGAAATATTATACATAATTTCTAAGATATGAAAATTTGAAAGTTTGGTAGTTTTTATTATCCACCCGATATATACATTTACAATGTAATGTATATATTTTAATCCATCCACTTGCATTTACATGTAGATCAATGAAAATGCACATGCCGTATTATCAATTGTGACAGTTAAGCTAACTTTAAAGTATCGATGGTTCACATGACAAATATTCCTCATGTCGATAACCAGCCAGGTTATATCAGGAGCCTATTTCACCAACATTGCAAAGTATACTTTTCTAGCAAAGTATACTTTGATGGAGAAATTTTATATTTTAGGAAAAAGTTATTAATTTGTATTATACTGAATTTATTATATTATCACAGCCATTTTGGCTGTGATAATGTAATAAATTCAGTATAATAATTCTGCATACTCTTAACCATAAAATATATGCAGTCCTTAGTTCTATATGAAATAATGCATTTCAGGAAAGATAAATGATATATAAGTATATCTAGTATTGCTAGACAAGTATAATTTGCACTGTTGGTGAAATAGACGACTGATAACGTGCGTTTCCTCTCTATGTGTTGACATACATGTATATATGACAATGACACTGAACGCTTTCCCAAATAAAAAGGGATTTTCCCAAAAATTCCCTTTTATACAGCATAAATCAGCGTTTTGGATACAACCAAATTCCATTATTGGTACATTTTTTTTACGATTGTATGAAATATCATACATTCGTAAAGACCATATTTTCAAAATTCCCTTCTATACAGCACATCAGTGTTTTGGATACAACCAAATTCCATTATTGGTACATTTTTTTTACGATTGTATGAAATATCATACATTCGGAAAGACCATATTTTCAAATCAGACCCAACCATGTACATAGTTTTGGTTTGAACGAGTACCATTATCTGAATATATACACAACAATTCATGCCAATTTTGTATTCTTTTAATAAATATACAGTTTCATACAATGAACACAAAACATTTGCGAACGTATGAAATTTCATACAATCAAACTCATTGATCGCTTTTCCATCATTGGTGATTGTTTGAAATTACGATCGAAATAAATAATACTTGACTATATACAGCTTTTACTAAGTCTCAGAAAACAAATATTTGCGAAAGTATGAAATTTCATACAATCAAAAACAGTCAATGAGACAGTTTTTCCATTATTGGCGATTGTATGAAATTACATACGATCAAAATAAATAATACTGGACTATGCAGCTTTTACTAAGTCTCAGAAAACAAACATTTGCGAACGTATGAAATAAATTTCCTACAATCAAAAACAGTCAATCAGACAGTTTTTTCCATTATTGGCGATTGTATGAAATTACATACGATCAAAATAAATAACACTGGACTATATACAGCTTTAACTAAGTCTCAGAAAACAAACATTTGCGAACGTATGAAATTTCATACAATCAAACTCATTGATCGCTTTTCCATCTTTGGTGATTGTTTCAATTTACATACGACCAAAATATATAATACTGGACTATGCAGCTTTTACTAAGTCTCAGGAAACAAATATGTGCGAACGTATGAAATTTCATACAATCAAAAACAGTCAATGAGACAGTTTTTCCATTATTGGTGATTGTATGAAATTACATACGATCAAAATAAATAATACTGGACTATATACAGCGTTAACTAAGTCTCAGAAAACAAACATTTGCGAACGTATGAAATTTCATACAATCAAAAACAGTCAATGAGACAGTTTTTCCATTATTGGTGATTGTATGAAATTACATACCATCGAAATAAATAATACTGGACTAACAAGTATTGCGAAAGTATGAAATTTCATACAATCAAACACAGTCAAAGTGATTGCATGATTACATACGATCAAAATATAATAATACTGGATCTAAAACTTTGAGCCAAAGTTAACAAACATTCGGGAGTATATGAAATTTCATAAAATCAAACACAGTGAAAGTTATAGTTTTTCCATTGGTGATTGTATGAAATTACATATTCGTTTGAAATAAATTACATACAATCAGCAGAAAGAAAATGCGGATTCTACAACCGTAAGCCTCAGTTAACAAATGTTTTTTCCACTGGTGATTGCATGAAATTATATACAATCAAAATAGATAACACTGCACTCTGAGACTTCAATTAACGCTCAATAACTCATTGCACACACATCTTGCTGAACGAATGAAATTTAATAGAATCAAATTCAGTGACGGTTTGTCTATTAATGGCTGTATGAAATTATGATCAAAATACATGTAAATAATACTCAACTCTACAGCTTTAATTAACACGAGTAAGTCTTGGAAAAACAAATATTTGTGAATGCATGAAATGTCATAAATCAAACACAGTTGTTGTGATTGTTTTCCTTGTCGATTGTATGAAATTACATAGTAAAATTACATCAATCAATTATTTATTTATTTATGGTATTGAACTACATGTAGGTCATTTTAGGGCCGGGTTAACAGGGTCAAAACACAAACTGAGAACTGAAAACTGAATACTTACAGAAAACTAGAAAATGTGGTTCTGTCAACGCACTTAGGACCCCTAGATGATTAAATTAACTCTTACAAAAACTTCCAAAAAAATAAACTTACGAACGGACAGACATATCCTAAAAATATATATTCAGGCCAGACCGTAGCATAACCTGACCTGCTGCCAGGTCCCAGCAACACCAGATTCACTTAGCCAGACTCTGTAAAAGTAATATGATTAGTACCAATATGTATTACTTTGTAATCTGTATTAACTGGATTCAACTATCAAGAAAGTAAAAAATAAAATGTACATGAGGGGCAAAACACGGATATAGGATTCAGGCAAGAACGAAACCCATTGCTAAAGGCCCTGAACGGCTCAGTATTACAATTTTCCGATTTTTTCAAACACAAAAACATGTTTGGCAACTGATTTAGTACACAAAACTAACATATACTGCCTAATAGATACATCTCAAGTCTTGAGATTTACATCTTAATCGCAATGTGAAGACAACAAAAACTTGTTTTGTGTACCACTCAGTGCAAAATGTAAATATTGACAAATTAATTTCCGTAACCCAACGGCTTCGGCTCGGAAGCGAGTCGATAAACCTACTGGCTATCGGAATTCATCGGCCGCGAATCAGGGAGTTGAGCAGTTGACCCGAGCATCTATCGGAAAATCGATCGGACTTTGAACACGCACCTGCTGTTTGTTTATCAACAAATATTGATATTTTCATCGACTACAAACTCATTTTTGTACCAAAATGAATGCAAACAGTTTCAAAGTGTGTGTAAATAGAAACATGTTGGATTTATGTGTGGGAAAACCCAATAGGAGGCCAAATTCGGCAACTTAAGCCGCATAGGGGCTTTAAATTTACCCTCTGCATGTTCCTAGTCAACCTCCCGCAATTCACAGTTGTTAAATTGTTTATTTACGTATCATCAACTGTACATCATAAAACAAAGAACAATAGTACAACACAGGCACACATACAATTGCCATTCTAAAAGAATTACAAGAGACGGGTCGCTAAAACATTGAGTAAACAGTAATACATTTTCAACAAATACATATACAACATTACATGTACTTGTTGCATAGTATGGAACTGCATGCATATACACTCCGGACTATATATACACATAAGCATGTTTATGCATGTACATATACTCGTGTTATGTGATAAACGCAGTCATCCCATGGTGTCACAAAACTGCTGCGCACCAATCGACACATTTCACAGGATCAGTATTAACTGCAATGCCATGCTACAACATGTTTGTGACACGGGACACGTGTGAATATATGAATCAGCCCCATACTCGCATCAAATTAATATTTTTTTATATTTATTTTTTTTACTAAAATGTTGACCTGGCCACTGCGCTTATCCTGGTTAAAAAAATCAGAGGCAACGGCAACTGCTGTTGGCTTATTTCTTTCTAGCGTCCCACATTGTATAGCTACCGCTAATCGCTAATCGTGACAGTGCAAATAAATCAGTATATGTTTTATTCACCTGTCTAAAAGTGTCTGTGTACAAAGGCATCTTACTACGAAAAGGCTTAAACAATCAATATCATCTCAAATCAGATTTGAAATTAACTGATTAGCAGTAGATATACAACCGAGCAGTAGATATACAACCGAGCTTAAGAAGTAAGTAAACGGTATGTGTAATAAAAATTTATATTATTATTTACAACCATGTGATTAAAATATACACTGGACTCTTTAAGACTTCAATTAAGTCACAGTACACTCATTGCACACACACGTATTGCCGAACGTATGCAATTTCAGACAAACAAGTATTTGAGTTAATCTAATTGATCAACCCATCTGCTGATTTGTCAAACCAAAAGTGTGATATTTCATACATTCAACAAACACAATGTACCAATTTCTGTACAACATGTAACTGTAGATCACTATCAATCGCATGAATTGATTGATTTATTGATGTTTAACGGTCTATCAACAGCTATGGTAATTTAAAGCCGGGCCAACGGGTTCGATCCGGCATGTAACCTGCTGCATATCACTTGGCCTCGGGTATGAATCCCCCGTCAGAAAATGTGGCTACACTGCTGAACAGCTGGTATTCTCAAGGCCTCCAGATGTGATTGGCGCGAACTCTGAAAATAATTACAAATGTATCACTTGAAGGTTGAACAAGAACATTTATAAGGGAAATCAAGTGTGCAATGGCTAACAGAAACATGTAAATTCTGCATGGATTGGTCTAAAATTTGGCCTTAACCTGTGTGGCGCATGGGTGGGCTATAGAATAAAGAGTTGGTGCTGATAAAATTACATGCAGTTCCATGTCAATAAGACTATTGTGCAATGACACCTGAAAAGTTCATGTATATTATCTACTAAATAATCAGGGGCGGCGGAAGTGCCCCCCCCCCCCAATAAATTTTGTTGGGCCATGCCCCCCCACCCCACCCCCCAATAATTCTGTAATAAAGCACATGTTATCATCCTCAAACTGCTGAGAATGCAGGAAATGGCGTTTCACTCCTCTTAGATTCCAAAATGTTTGGGGGAGCATGCCCCCAGACAACCCTACCAACATCCAGGCCCTTTTTGGGTCCACAAGACTGGGACCTGGAGAATGCAGGAACTGACGTTTCACGCCTCTTACATTTTCAAATTTTATGGTGAGCATGCCCCGAACCCCTCTACAACATCGGCCATTTGGCCCCAAGACTAGGCTGGGGATGCAGGAAATGGTGTTTCACGCCTCTTAGATTTCAAAATTTTTCGGGAGAGCAAGCCCCAAGGACCCCCCCCCCCCCTGGCAAAATCGGGCCTTACACAATTGGGCCCCCACAATAATAAGTTTCCCGTTCCACCGGGCCTTGATTGGCAAGTAAAAAATGCCAAATTTGTATAAGAATGGTAAAAATGACGAATGTTACAGTTAATAGCAAACGCAACAAAATTAAAGCTCGATAAAATTGGATAATGATAATGATCATCACATAATAACTGTGGCAAAAGAAGTCTCAAGAGTGACAGCTTATGCATGATTATGATGTAAAATGTTATCTAAAAAAAAAAATAAAAAAAAAACATTTGGTGAAAATCTCTGGTAATTGCAAGTCCTATACATTTTATCTGTACTCACCATTTGTGTTCATCACCACAGCCGGAAACTAGCCTGTCATCAGCCATAGGTTTTTGTTCTTCCAAAGAGCCGCATCTGGCTCTAAAACCTGAAAGTCAATTATCAAGTTCAATGTATACTGTGCGAATACAGTTGTAACTTGTCCTTGGTCATAAACATGCATTGGTCGGTTAATTATCGCATTTACATGTCAGCTTTCAATGTGATTAACCCTTTCAGTTCACCTCTAAGTAACTGGAATGGATTTTGATATGTTAATTTACCGACCAATCCAATCATCACAAAATTATTTTCACTTACTTATAAATAGGTGGTGGGTTTTTTTTTCTATGAAAATTACTTGCAAAAAGTGGAGATCCGGTTCATCTGGATCTACACTTTTTGCCAATACCACTATAGAGGACTGTAGTGGTACAAGTGTTAACAGCCAGTTGAGGAAATTCCATACTGAATTAACTTTAATGAATTGCGTAGTGTCCAAAGCCTCACTTCTCCAGTCACAGGCACACGTATATAAATCTCAATCGCAGTAGTATAATACTATTACAATGAATTTTCAGAAACTGTCTCCTTGGATGTCAACATTAAGAGTATATCACCGATATCTAAACCGGTTAGAATTGGTCAGCCCCCTTTCTGATATAACACTAACATTAGGGTTTGAGTAGTTTAGAAAAACAGAGCTCTATGGATGTGTTTTACTATTTCATCTGTCTTTTATATTTTCTGTATCCGTGAGAGCTGAGACCCTTATAGAGTAAAATTTAGTCACAATAACAGCCCAATTTGTCTGGTGTTTTTGCTACACAAATGGGGATAAAAGGATAACCAATGTAAAACTAAAATGTATGTATACCCACATGTGTATTATTGGTCTATGCATGTTTTAACAGGACTGTGAAGTGTTAAACTTCTCACTCGTCAAACTGTGTAGCAAAACGCCAGGACAAGATAGGCGGTTATTGTGACTAAATTTTACGCTATAAGGATCTCAGCTCTCACGGATACAGAAAATATAAAAGACAGATAAAATAGTAAAATACGTAGAGCTGAGATTTTCTAAGCGAGGGTTTGAGCAATAAAACAAGGTCCTAGCTATAAGTTTTAGCGTAATATAACTCCTAACATTAACAATAGGTTCAGATATCAGGGATATACCAAGGTAAGGTTGGGGTTAGTCACCGTTAGTGCTGTCAACAAAGTGGTGGACCAATTCTGCAGTCTCTCCATTTAACCACAGGTGATTCAAGCGTGTCTTGGATGGTCAATTATTGTTTGTATATACATGAAACACCTTTCTAAACAATGTACAAAACAATTCAAATGCACCCGGGTGTAAATATAATAGTACTTAGAATGGTACAAAACTCCCATTCGCCTCCATTGAAACAAAACCCCAAACATAAATCTCAATTATTTCAAGTGTAAACTACTAAAATGCACTAAAAACATGTCTCACTAACCTAAATTCGCTTTTTAAAATCTAACACGTTTCATTTACCCTATAAAAATATTGAATCACGTGACACACAGTCACTGATTTGGCTGGCTAATGGAAATGAGTCAGTCCATAACCAACCAAACCTCTGTGTGCACATGATTGAAAAGATGGCGGCTAATAGTCATTGAGAATGCGGAAGTATATGTGTTTGATTTTAAAAAGTGAATTTAGGTTAGTGAGACGCGCTTTTAGTGCAGTTTACACTCATGACTCAAAATCTTTGAGATTTATGTTAATGTATTAGCAACTGTAAAATCTATGCCGAAAACACACCCCAAGCAGCGGTTTCGACATGTTGTAATGCGTTGTATAGGCGAGTACCAGATGTCTACACCGTGTGGGGTTTTGTTTCAATGGTGGCTAATAGCAGTTTTGTACCTTTCTAAATAAGTACTATTATATTTACACACGGGCGCATTTGAATTATTTTGTACATTGTTTTAACTTTAGAAAGGTGTTTTATATATGTACTGTCATTTCGGCTAATTCTGCGCATCGGCTAATGCGCAATTCACGACAAATTTAGCCGTGTGTATATCATAATAAACTATGTGGATTTTGGAATAAACAAGCTGATTAATTGCTACTCTGTGGCACAATTTTATCACATTCCAATAGTTTGGTAAAAACAAATTATTCCGAATATAATCAAAATGTGTAAAATCCTCAGACCCTGCTGATGGAATAGCTGTCTTTACTAAATTAACTGTTAAACAAAGAAACTAACCATGTCACTGGATAGTTCTGCTTCAAGTTTAATACCAATTTTGCTATGGTGATCCAGTATGTTGCTCGCCATTTCGTTTACACTACCAGATGTTTAACAGTTACCAGTAATTTAGTAAAGACAGCTATTCCATCAGCAGGGTCTGAGGATTTTACACATTTTGACTATATTCTGAATAACTTCTTACCAAACTATCGGAATGTGATAAAATTGTGCCACAGTGTAACAATTAATCAGCTTGTTTATTCCAAAATCCACATAGTTTATTATGACGTACACATGGCTAAATGTGACGTGAATTGCGCATTAGCCGATGTGCAGAATTAGCCAAAATGACAGTATATACATAAAACACCTTTCTATTTAGTTAAAAAAATGTACATTAGCCGAAAGAAATGTGATGTTGCAAACACGCATGTGATGTCGTACATCACACAATTTACGACAATTTACGTCACTTACTGACGTCCAAACATTATGAAATTTTACCTGCACAAACGTCTTTGAACTGCGTTGAATATTCCGGAAAGTTTCATTGAATATGGAGATGGGTAATGCCATATAAATGTGTTTGGAAAGCCTTAGGTGCGCAGAATTAGCCGACACCATTGTACAAACAATAATTGACCATCCAAGACAAGCTAGAATTATCACCTGTGCATTTAACCCTAACCCTGAACCTATGCCAGTCGGGGCGAGCTGTTCTAAACCTGTTTGGGGCAAGTTGACTTAAGGTGTGGGGAGTTAATCTAGGGCGAGCTGTCCTTGGGGCGAGTTCACTATTATTTAGATTTGGGTAAATCGTGCCATCCCAATGAATGGAAATTATGAACTGCCAAACTTTGGCATTCCATTCCTTTGTTACGATTCCATTCATAGTGACTGAGATCAGTATCAGTCTTCCTCTTCCTTTGGCCCAAAGAAGCAGAGGAAGACTATGAATGGAATCGTAACTCTGAATACGGACGGTACGGGAGTTGATTGCACGAGTTTAAATATAAGTTGAAACAGAAACAGTGATGGGACGGAGGATATTGTATCAATGTATGTATGTCCCTGAACAGTGTCACAGTGACGGTGTCGGTCACTGTCAGTGAAAGTGAAATTACTAAACATTTAACACGATTATTCCACATGATCATAACTTGCACAACCAGGCATTGGCAATAATAAATGAGAATAACCTATAAATAAATTTACCTTGCTACAAACGGAAAAGCGCGGCGAACAGCTGTTAAAATAAACAACATATCGCGTGGAATTCTTGGCTTGTTCATAATTTTCGACACAAAATGGCGGTAATTCTTGCAATCGGCACCCTTCGTCTATTATGGTGCACCGAATACAAGTCAAATCGTCCGCAAGTCAAGTCGTCCGCAGATCAAATCGTCCGCAAGTCAAATCGTCCGCAAATCCGGCAAAAAAACACGTGAATAATTCAATAAAATATTAATAAGATGAAATAAAGAAAATGTAAACCGATTGCCAAGGCATTGCTAATTTGGAAATTGCTAATTTGCAATAGTGTATTATGTGATCCGAGTAAAATATTCCGGTTGTACATGTTTGTGTCATTCATTGTACCAGTGATTTAGAGTCTATAAATGTCTCTGATTGTACTGACAATTTTGCGTTTATTAAATGTATAAATTGAATAAAACAATTATAAATCAAGTGTTCGTTATTCTATTTCGTTTATTTATCTATTTAATTTGATCTAAACAAAATACGCAAAGATGTAAAATCATGTGGTCGACATGGTGGTACGTGTACGTGGTGTTATATATAGCTATATATGTATTGGTATTATTATTTTATCAATATTATTTGATTATCAGTTCTGAGCCAGAGTAAAATAAATTAATATTTAATTTGGCTGAAATGTCAAAAAAATGAGAATATGCATTGGCAATTATGTTTTTTTAAGCAAAATTATGTTATATTGATGTATATACAGATATAGTAATACACACATCGACGCGTCAGTCTGATCTATGTCTCATAAAATCATGAATTCGGGAACAAATTACAATTTGGCTGGGAATTGTGTCACGGTATGTATGGTCATGTATGTAACTCACGATGGGCAGCAGGTGTGTATTCGAACCATGCTAGCTCAGTCGGTTAGAGCAGAGACATATATATATATATGCATATCCTTGATTAGAGCGATGACCAGTACGGTAATTAAACCAGTGGTACCGGGTTCGGGCCCCGGGTCGGTACACATTTTTCTCGCCATTTGACATAAGTACTGGACCGTTCCATCACGTCCATGATTCTCTGCAATGTAACGGATAAATGTTCATGTATAGGTCCATGAGATAACCCATGATATAATGCATTGCTTGTCAATTTGAGACCAGTCAGAACAATCACACGTTTTACGTGCCTCTATGCTGGTACTTTGGTCGCCGGTCATTCCCGCCACGATGCCGGATGAGATGGGATTTGTCATGCGCTGCCGATTGTGTGGCTTATCTGAATAAAACGTTTTCGGTATATAACGCGATTTTTGTTTGATGAGCTATATGGATTAGAAATTGCGGGTGGTATTTTTAACGGTGTCATGTTGTCTTGTTGTGTGGGACGCATGTGAACCCATAGTCTCTGTATGCTGAAAGCATACGTTAATTAGCAGATAAATTTATGTTGCGTTTGTAAAGCTTCAGATAGGTATGTTTATATTAAAACATGTTTGTCTTTTGAAAATGTTTTATTACATCATAATCAACACAATTTGAAACTAGGAAGTAATAGTTGTAATTTTAAATATAATGCGTATATGACCGGCCTATATCCATTTAATCAATGGGTGGGTTTAATGCGACGATTTAGGGTACATGGGAATCAGAATATTTTTTTTATTACAAATGGCCTCATTTGTTAGCGGGAAGTCGATATGCAAATCTACTAGCTGAAATTTAAATTATGCCATTTAACGCAATCAGCTTACTGACAAAATCATACTATGCAAATCAATATTAAGGCATACACAACAAGTCAATGTTCACACTCAGATTTAATATGTAGTTTTTGTTCATGCAGTGACTAAATTACTTGAACCCACCTGGTCCGATCGAGGGCATGTGCAATATCTGACAAGCTATCTATTTGTCAGCTGCGGCATTAGACTGATGCTGAATTAAAATGATGGCTTATAATTATGTGGCCAGTTTATGTGCCTGTCTGCTAGCAAATGCAATGAGCCACTTTCTAACATATACAGCTGGAAAGTAAATGTCAACCCCTACCCCCTCCTGCGGTTAAAGTGTTTGAATTTGCCACATAAGTCGCTAAATGTACCACATTAACAACTGAATATACGCGTGCCATCGTATGCAGTCATGCAAGTCCAGTTAACGTCCGCGGGCTATTGACAATGTCCCCGTTTATAATCCTTAAAACAACAAATTCCACACATGCCGGGTTCTCGTTTGATTCCGCTGCAAATAATACAATTTGGATTGCATTGTTAACACCTCATGTCAGAGACAGCCTCTGGGATGTTGGATAATGATAATGTCATAACAGTTATTTTTGATTGGATAAATTGGCTAAATGATTTTGCAACCATTATAGACTCAGAGTAGCATGCGCATTCGCGTGGTATTATCAAGATGTAACACTGATTTACATTCAGCCATTTAATCACATTGCACGCTTCTAACACACACTAGATCTTTATCACTCGTAGGGGATGTCACTTGATCAGTCACTACACTGGTCGTAAATGTACTTACTAATTACTTATACATCATATAATAATATATCATTTGGATCAGCTAGCTCATGGACAATTGAGGGAATGTTTGAATACATTGCAATTGGCTGCGGAAATATGTGACTTATACCTTCATGGACAAATGAACAATTAAAGTATGTTACTAAACATGACATGGCATTGTTTACAAAATATCACAGAATTTGAGTTGAAAAGAAATAATGAAATAATCAACATATTCTGCTAAAAATAATAAAACCTTGCCGAATTTTATCTGAGAATTATTGTTTTTCCTGATCATGAACTTGGAAGTCTTCGGCAGCTGATGATCCGGCTGAGCCTATGCTGGTCATATAATTTTAGTTTCAGCTAACAGTTTACTTCACCTGTTAAAACGAAGTAATGTTTGCATGCGATTGCTATATATGGATTATTGTGGATTATTACAGGCGGCACATTCAAATGTGTCAGTCTTGCCAGTGTTATACTGGATCACCTAGCCATTAAGTGTGGCCTAATATGATTGGCTGTTCAGCAAAAAAACATATTCTCCCCATTGGACAGCAATTGGTCAATGATGTCACATGATATAACGTACCCAACTAGTAGCAAATTATAGAATACATGCAGTGTACTTATGAACCAGGCTTATGGTATATAGGCTTTATCATGTATGTGGCAAGTTTAGTTGCTTGCATACTCCACGCAGCGATATAACAGTCGAAACTCTTTGTTTCAATAAATGAATACTGAACAGTGTAGACCATGATACGGGTCTAATCCGGTCGCAAATGCAATTATAACCACACTTCTCAGACCACCATTACGGTTAATTAACGTGTTTGAAGTTGTTTAATTGTATATGTGTCACGCTCAATATAAAGTACGTATTTATCATATCCAATTAACAACTGTGTATACATACGCGTGCCAGTCGTGTGGAGTCATGCGAATTCAATTAATGTCTGCTGGCTCACATCGCTCGAAACTTATTAAATTCCACAAATGTCGGTTTTTGTGTTCTCGGAGATTTGGAGGTAATCAAATAAGAGTTGTATATGTCAACACCTCATGTCAGAGTATGCCGCTTGGTGAATATGCCGATGTTTCGCTGATTATAATATTCATGTATTGCCTTAGCGGCCGGTGAAGTGAAACGTTCCCGAGAGCATCAACGTTATTTTTTTTTCACAGATAAATATCAGACGTATATAAAATGAAAACCGTTATTCAATACAAATGGGTTTATGTGATTGAAAACCATCTTATCGCATATGAGATTTTCCTAAATAATTTCATATCTTATGTTAATTACATCAACAGTTGGTCATTAATGTTTTCCCCAATTTTGATGATCTGTCTCACAGTATTCTGCTTACATACTATATTTTATTAATAACAAATCCATTTATCCTATACTGTCATCCCACAAAAAGTAATAAATAGTCACATATATAGATAAAATATTTGTTTCCATTGTCAGATCAAATGATCTTGAATATTTATTGTTATATTATACAATGAAATTACTATTCAGTAACAAAGTTTTGTAAAATTGTTTGCTAGATGATTTCATTATTTACAAACTAAAATTACTTTGCTTGGATTTAATATGTTACCTGGACAAGTGTAGATATGGGGACGTGCAGCACTGGGGCCGTTTTGATATGAATATTATTTTACTGGGTCCGTTTAGGACTGGTGCCGTTTGAGATGTTTGCAAGAGTTATCTTCCTTGTCCATGGAAGCACCAGCGGGAAATTTGTCTGTTTGGGATTTATTTCTGTTTCCCACCGACGCATCTTGACACGTTGCGGGTTTAACCATATCCAGCTGATCTGGGTTTGTAATTTTATTTATAATTTGTGTTCAGTACCTGCCCACGATGCGCCAATTTGTCCATTTATAAGAACAAATAAACACGCTTACGAATGATGAATATAAGCCCAGTAGTCGTCGGAGACCAGTTATCGGATACTTTTATGTGATGCCTTTTGAGGGACATCTTCAGGCTCTTAATGGCGTAAACATTGTTGCGACAATAATTATTATTTGTGGCAAAATCGTCACCAATAATGGCATTTTGCAGGGCGTGATAGTAAATTCTTAAATTGCTTAATCTTGTTCGCACCCCAGGTCGTTTTGCCCTAGCTGCGGGAAATAACTCTGCAGAATAGTCCAATATCGTCCGTACCCAGAGTTATGGTGCACTCTATAGGTTTCTCCTGCAGAGTAGCAACTCTGATCTGATTTACACTCTAACTGTTGATTATGTTACACTTCTACACAGGCGATTCTAGCGTGTCTTGGATGGTCTATTATTGTTTGTGTATATTAAAACACCTTTCTAAACAATGTACAAAACAATTTAAAAGTACCCGGGTGTAAAATATATAGTATTAGAAAGTACTCCCATTCGCCACCATTGTAACGAAAAGCCACGCAATGTAGACAATTGGAACTCGCCTATACAACGCATCACACGAGTGTTAAAATTCCACTCGACCGCTCGCCATGGCGACTTGGTCATCGTCTCGGTCGAGTAGCTTTGTCGTCCGACGGGTCGAGTGACTTGGATCATCCATGATTGATCGTGAATACAAAAAAATAGTTATGCACCGTTCTCCGTTTATTAAACCCGTTTATTTAATCAAATACATTGATCATTTCATATACGCTTTAAATTGAATAAAATAAGCGTTTGCACCAACCGGAAAAATTCTAATTATGGACGAGATTTAAATCGCGGCTCAAGCGGCGTGAATTGAAATGTTATCAATACTTACCTATTTACAATATAAATGGGAAAACACGCAAATTCTCCGTCACATATGTCTGGCAAGACATCGCAGCCACGGTTTCATCTTCACTTAAGTTAGTGCAGCGAGTTATCGCTCAAGTGTCTCGATTTATGGGATGGTCACCGGGCCTAGGCCGCCTGTCGTCCGCGATTTAAACTTGCCCATAATTAATTTATCACATTCTGTAACGTCAATGTTCGCTTCCGGTGTAAACACGCAATATTGCTAGCAGACAGCCAGAGTTAGCACATGTATGCGAAAATATAATTTATAATAACTACACAGCATTCCGATGAGACGGATCGCTTGATTTTCGTTAGAAAATGATTTTCAGACCAGTCCAATTATAAAAATGGGATGTTTTTCTTTGACAAAATATGAAAAATACTTGCAAACAGTGCAGATCCTGATGAGACGGCTCGCAGATTTACACTGTTTGGAAATATTGCTATAAATAACATACATGTACAGTAGCATTATATGCCTACTAAAGGCGAAGATAGTGAATATTGAAATATCTGTATAACCAGTGAGGGCAAGTAAGATTTTGCATCTACTAGACCTTATGGGCAAGTGATATTTCAAATAATTTTACACCCCTGATTACAGCGTGTCGAAACCGCTGCTTGGGGTGGGTTTTCAGAATAGATTTTTTCAGTTGCTAATACATTAACATAAACCTCAAAGATTTGAGTGTAAACTGTACTAAAAATGCGTCTCACAACCTAATAAATTTGCTTTGTAAAATCATACACGTTCACTACCGCATTCTCAATGACTATTAGCCGCCATCTTTGAAAATATTTCAATCACATGCACGCAGTGGTTTGGTTGGTTACTGGAGACGGACGTCATTTTCATTAGCCGACCAAATCAGTGCGTGTCACTGGATTCGATATTTTCAAAGATTGCGGCTAACATTCATTTTTAATCAGTAAGCGAAGGTGTATGATTTTAAAAGGCGGATTTAGGTTAGTGAGACGCGTTTTTAGTACAGTTTACACTCAAAATCTTTAAGAATTATTTTAATGTATTAGCAACTGTAAAATCTATGCCGAAAACCCACCCCAAGCAGCGGTTTTGACATGTTGTAATCAAGGGTGTAAAATTCCACTCGACCGCTCACCATGGCGACTTGGTCATCGTCTCGGTCGAGTAGCTTTGTGTAGACGGTCGTTCGACGGGTCGAGTAAATTTTTGATCATCCATGATTTGATCGTGAATAAAAAAAATATTTAGTTTATGCACCGTTCTCCGTTTATTTATCAAATACCATTGATCATTTCATAAAACGCTTTGAATTGAATAAAAGCGTTTGCGCCAAGCGACAATTCTAATTATGGACGAGTTTAAAATCGCGGCTCAAGTGCGTGAATTGAAATTTTATCAATACTTACCTACAATGTACATGTA